>NW_022983942.1:0-136342 GCF_010724455.1 Aspergillus lentulus | reverse complement strand
CTGCCTGGTGTTTGCTATTATCACCAATTCCTTTTCTTGCTAAATTATTGTCTTTATATCATGATTTTTTTCTTTTTAAATTCCTATCTTATTATTTTACTTAATCTTCGTACTCCCTTCCGGAGTAACCTTCACCTTTTTTGCCATTTTTCTTTTTTTTCATTTTCATTATTTTTTTTTTATCATTGATATGAGGAATTTTTCTGATTTATCATTGTCCAAGAACCAGGCCTACTAAGCAGTAGTTTGTTGACGGACCGTCGAGTGATCCACAAGTGCCCGCCCTGTCTCTGCTCTGCTTCTCCAGCTCCGAAGGATCAAGGATCCATACCCGGTCGGGGGTCCTTAGATAAACGAGCGGAAGAGTCGCATCAGCAGAAAGTGTAAGAGGGAAACATCTTGCAACACCCAAGTTGCCTTGCAGCTACCTTACTCTTACATTCCCGTGCAGCAGCAGTCTTATCCAGCTTACTGTCTGTCGGCAATAGAATCATCTTGTCATTACACACGAGTTATTGGTATGTTAACTTTTCTGTTCCTGCTACTTTGCTGCGATGCCTACTATTCTCTTATTTGCGTCCATGGATTGTATTGTCACCGATCTCCTGCTTTGCTGTTGTTATTTCCTGTCTCCTCTGGTTTGACTCGGCCGGAAACTTGAGTTCACTCCCCAGTGACCCTTCGTCGATCGAAGGATACATCGGATTACAACCGGTCTCCGCCATTGCTTGGTGCGTGAACGGGTATCCAAAGACAGACTGAAGGTTCCTGTGTCGGCTGGACGGGTTATCCCCCCTAGAATCCTTCGGTTCGATATTCGAAGGCTGTCATTGTCATTATTGCCTATGGACTTCTTCCATAGTTCTATTGCACACCCAGAATAACCTTCTTCGTCCTGATCCCCTTGTCTGAGATTGATCCACCCTGTCTTCGTTCCCCTCTATTTTACCTCGCAGCTTCTTCCTCTCCGTTTTCTTCTTCCCCTTCCGACCTCTTTCCTCCCAAGCCTCTTTTGGCTAGAAGACCTCCAGCCTCCCACTAAAACGCGGAAGCTCAGCGCTGCCGCCCCCTCTCTTCGCCCTTTCTTCCCCTCCCCAACCCAAGTTTACACAATAATCCTCGCTACCAACCTTCCCCTCTCCGCTCGGCCCATTCATTCATTGATTGATTCATGATTGATGATTTTCGTTCCATGGGTGTGAGCTTACTTCTGATCTAAGGTTCCCTGCCCAGCTCTGTACCGTACATGCATGCATACATTCTATACACCGCGCATGCAAACAATATTACCTACCCTAGGACATTGAAACTCCAAGGCAAAACAAGAGAATAACCTAGATCAGAAGGGAAGAAAAAAAAAGAGAGAAAGACTGAGAACCAAAAGTTGGTACGCATAGCCCTACAATCACCTCCATTATTTTCTTTCTTTTCTTCCATTTTATTTTTATTTCTTTTTCCCCTTCCTTTTTCTTTCCTAACCAACCCTTCTCGTCCACTTTTTGTCCGCACTCCAACCGACCTGTCTCACAGCTGCTGCGACCTATTAGGCTTAGCCTCAAGAGGTCCAGTCCAGTCTTGTCCTGCGTTTGCTGTACTACCAGTACCAGTCTACACCCTCTCCATTATTACCTATTATTTCTACGTACCAAGACTGGGACTATCACTCCCCCAGCCTCCACTTTTCCGTACATGATCTCCCCGTCTGCCTGACCTCTTCTTTCTATGGGTCCTATGTCCATGTCCTATGCAAATGCAAATCAATCATTCTTTGCCTCCCACCGCCTTCGAGCCTCGTCTTCCACTTCCATTCTGGTTTGATCTTCCCAATCTGGACCCTCTGAGAGTTTGTTCTTCAATTTTCCCTCTTTTCCTCTTATATTTGCCGCCGGAAATATAGTGCCTTCTTCTCATTTTTTTTTTTGGTCTTTTTCCTTTTTCTTAATTTGATTTTATCCTGCACCAGTCTCCCTTCGCCGCGTCGTCACCGTACCATCCCTTCCGTTTGATGGCTCTTATACATACCTACAGGATCCCGCCTTGATCTTCTCATCTCAACCACTCTGCTTCCATGCTTCCATGCTTTATATTTTCTTTTCCTGCATGACCATGTTAATGACTTGAATGCTTTACTTACTCTACGTCTGCGATTATCTTTAGACTGCTCTGACTCCTCTGTCGATCCGTCGAGCGGTATCTGACCTACAACGAGCTATCACGAACTGCCCTCCTGATAGACACCGTATATCCGACTCGGCAAACAACATTGTGGGTTCATGAGAAGCAGTATTTCGACGTTCGATGCTGGAACTTCGCGTCGCCCCTCATATCCTTATATTTACGATTTGAACGAGACCCATGATTGCCTGCTACTGATCTGGTTGAGCGAGTTTTGTTGACCAATCTGCAATCCGTTTTTCGTGTCGCTTCCCCCGTGCTGTCTTGTTCGTGGCGATTCCCAAAAAAAATACCTACACACCTTTTGTCGAAGAAAAGTTTGTGGATGTAGATTTCTGTCAGTACTCACTGCATAGCGATTTCCTCTGTCCAGCGACGGTCTTGAAACATTTCACGCTTACGACGTTCGACGACCTTACACGATTGATCATTGCATTGCCTGCACCGCACGCATTTCTGAATTTCACGAAGTCTTCGTGAGAATCGACTTTTTCATTTGTTTCTTACGAAAACGACGGACTACTCAACGCGGACATCAAACCTGATATCCGTGACCTACAACCAAGCAACGGAAATATACACGCAGGAAGAAACATCTCATACGGTACGCCGGACGCTCATAGTTCGACGTTCCTAGTGCTCCTTCGCCACTACACTTTCAAACCGTTACCCATCAAACCGAAAAGCTGGAGCTACCGTCGATCTCCCAGGTCCACACAAGAGGTCCTGTTGATATCCCTTGGTACAACCACCACGCCGCGGAACGACCTTTGTTGTCTGGTGACAAACTTCCGGCGCTCAGTCTTCCCACGGCCTCGCAGCCGATCGTCTCGGGCCAGTCCTACAGGGCTAGCTACGAAGAGTCGGCTCCGGGTTCGACCAGCTCAAGCGCTCGGACAAGCCTATCGTCCGGCACCGCACCGACCATCAGTGAGGCCAGAACTCCGCCGTCTGTTGACCTTGTGGCTGGTGGACACGGCCGTCTCTCCCTGGAATCTTCCGCCTCGCAGGATTACACAGTTGCGCAGAATCAGGTGAGCGACAGCTATTACCCGAATCCGACCCCTCTGGGCAGCATGAACCAAACGCAACCTTACATGGATGTGCACTCGTCGCATCTGTCATCCGCGCAGCCGTACGCTTCTCAAGCGGCGACGGCAGGGGCGATGGCCCACTATCCGCAATATCACCAACAACCGCCTGTCCTGCAGCCAGCCTCGACCTACGGTCCTGCCAGCTCTTACTCGCAATATGCCTATCCTAGTGGTGTTGCCTCGTCCCAGGCCGCGCCACCCCCGCCATCAACATCGATGAGTAGCCAGGTTCCTGCTCAGTTGCTGCCTTTGCCTGGTAAGCTTCTGGGCCTTTTTAGTTGCTATGCTTTCGTGTACTAATTTCCTCTAGCAGTCAACAGCCACACCGTAACAGCGCCGGGTTATGGCAACACCACAGGAACGCCGATGCAAGGGTTCGTCTATGATACCACTGGACAGTTGGCGCCCCCGGGTGCCAAGCCGCGAGTCACTGCCACCTTGTGGGAGGATGAAGGGAGCCTCTGTTATCAGGTAGAAGCTAAGGGCGTTTGTGTTGCGCGCAGAGAGGGTAAGCACCTGAATCGTCACGGACGGACGGTCAAGATTATTAACAATGAATAGACAACCACATGATCAACGGTACCAAGCTGCTCAACGTGGCTGGTATGACTAGAGGTCGTCGGGACGGTATCCTCAAGAGCGAGAAGGTCCGCCATGTTGTGAAGATTGGCCCTATGCACCTGAAGGGAGTGTGGTATGTCTTAGTTATGGTATTGTGGTCAAGGGTAACGCTAACAAATGCAGGATCCCCTTTGAGCGGGCTTTGGAGTTTGCCAACAAGGAAAAAATCACTGATCTGCTCTACCCCTTGTTCGTGCACAATATCGGTGGTTTGCTTTACCATCCGACAAACCAGACTCGGACGAATATGGTCGTGCAGGAATCACAACAACGGCGGTTGGAGGGCCCACCATCCGCGCGAACCCCCCAAGCCTCTCAGCCGCCAGCTCTGCACCACCATCACTCCATGCAGCCCTCCATTCCCTCCCAAATGCCTCAGCCACCTACGATGTCCTCGCAGCCTGGTGGTCGTCCTCCGCTCGACCGAGCACATACGTTTCCCACTCCGCCCGCCAGCGCCTCGAGTCTCATGGGCCTTTCAAACCAGAGTAGCTCGTATGACTGGAATAACCAAGGCATGAACTCTGGCGTACCAAACACTCAGCCATTGTCAATTGATACCACTTTGAGCAACGCGCGGTCGATGCCCACGACTCCAGCGACGACGCCTCCCGGCAACAGTCTGCAAGGCATGCAATCCTACCAGAGCCAATCCGGGTACGACACTTCGAAAACGTACTACTCGACTGCTCCTTCTTCGCACCCACACTACGCTCCACAGCATTCCCTGTCACAGTATGGCCAGACGATGCCGCCTCATTCTTACATCAAGAATGAGATGGCACCACCGGCGGGACGGGGCCCGGGAGGACAGTCGGAGACTGAAACTTCTGATGTCAAACCTACGGACCGGTACTCACAGAGCAATGGACACGTTGCTCCTGGGGCGGGCGAGTCTGGCCCCGAGCACGAGTCGGACTATGTGCAGCACGACAATACGGGCTACGGCGCCCCTCGGAGTTCCTACACCTATACCACCAACACCTCGGTTGGTAGTCTCGCGGGCGAGCACTCGCAGTTGACAACCGACATTACCGGCTCCCCGCAGCAGAACGGGTCTGGACGTATGACCCCGCGCACAGGAGGTGGACCTCCTCCGCAATGGGCGTCGGGGTATGCGTCTCCCCGACCGACCGCCGCCAGTAGTTTGTATAACATTGTCAGCGACACCCGCGGGTCATCGAACGGAGCTGGCTCAGACAACTACACCGTGGCTTCTAACTCGGCTCCGACATACTCCATTGGTGGATCGTTGGGATCTGGCAAGCGGGGACGGGAAGAAGACGACATGGGCCGGCCGGACAGCCAGGGAGATTACGAAAGCAAGCGCCGACGGACCAATGAAACGACAGTTGGCGGACCAGTTGGCGGAGTGCTGCTGGGACTACAGCCGATGAAAGCCGGAGGTGCCATGCCTCGTCGTCGATGATATGCCATAGACCGAAGACAACTCGAGTAATAGCCGATTTGGCTTCCGACTTTGCATTCGTTTATCTGGTTGTTCAGGGTAAAGAAGGTTAGAAAGGGGACGGGTCCCTCATCCACCGGCGCGTGGGGTGAAAGCCTGTGCGGTCTTCAGTAGACCTTGCGTTTTTCTTTTTGTTTCCACCTTTTTGCGTGTTGCGAGGCTTCTTGCCTTTGTTGGGTCATTAATGGTTGCAGCGTGGGCCACCGACGGCCTCTGCATTGATTTCATACTCCGGATGATCAGCGTTATGGTGCCTTTGGGTCATATTGTGGAATGTGCGGTTGTTTTCTGAAAGGATATACTGCGTATTGACGACCATGATGACACGAATTTCCTTGGATGAGTCTTTTCTCTTTTCACTTATATGGTCCCCTCTCCATTCATCGCATGTAGGGATAGGACAAAATTGATGGGTTATCAGCATGCACTTTGCGTAGATATCCCTTGTACTACATAGTAGTTGGTATCCGCCGAAGCAGCAAGGCATAGCTATGGTGACTAACCCAAAGCAGAAAAACATCAACATCTGAACCAAGGTTCACTCACTGCCCCTCTGACGTTTTATCCTACCTCACTCCTACAACATTTACCCCTACGTACGTATACAAGTGAGAGAAAAAATGCCACCAACACCAACAAGCCACACAATCTTCGACCCGTGGAACTCCGCCTCAACAGGGCACCAGCGCGCTGAGAACCCTTACTCGAATACCACCAGCTGGCGCGAGACCCGGCAAGCAAAACTTGCGATTCAGTTTGCCTCGTCGTCGGGCGACTGTGCAGGCGACGGCACTCCCACTACCGAAACCAACAGTGGAAGTAAAGCGGAAGGAGGAGGAGAATGGAAATGGCTCTCCGCGACCGAGGCGCATCGCAACCAGCTCGGATGCAGGGATATCCGGACGATGATGGGGGGGAGCAAGAAGCGTCCTTCCGCCGCTTCTACTATCGATGAAGATGACGCAGGTAGATGTAAGAAAGCGAGGGTGGAGAGGGAGATCCTCTGCCAGACACCCGCATCCGAACCCGCATCCAAACCAGAGAATAAACCCCAGGGCGAAGACAAAGACGGAGTGAGGAAGATACTCACAGGAACAACCATCTACATCAACGGGTCCACAATGCCGCATATCTCCGACCATAGACTCAAGTCCCTCCTTGTGCTGCACGGCGCGGAGGTTGCCATATCCCTGTCCAGAAGGACCGTCACGCATGTTATCGTCGGCAGGCCGAATGGCGGGCCTGGTAGTCGAGCGGGAGCCGGGGGAGGACTCGCGGCGGGGAAGTTGCAGAGGGAGATTGAAAGGGGTGGGTGGAGGGGGGTTAAGGTTGTTGGTGTTGAGTGGTATATTCCCTTTTTCTCGTTCGGATACAGGTGTGGTGCTAATGACTGTGGGTAGGGCGCTGGAGAGTATCAAGGCGGGGAAGAGGCTTTCGGAGGGGCGGTTTGCGATGGATTTGGGGTCTGGTGGGCAGAGGAGTGTGATGGGGATGTTTCGACAGGTATGATTTTCTACATTTATGGGTTGCTTGGTTTTGGATGGTGGTGTTTGGTGTTGGTGTGGGCATATACCCCGGCGTTCTGGTTGATTTCGACGACGAAATGAGTCTACGATTGCTTCCAATAGGTAATACAATTGCATCAACCGCAGTGCTTATTCGGCTGTGGTGTATGAATGCGGCGTTTATACCATTTTCCTTTATTCAGTGGTAAGCTCTTTGGAAGTAACGGCATATGGACAAGTCTTTGCAGTGCGTCCAGTTGGCAGTGTCATGTCTATCATCAATCATGGTCATTATCATATCATACATATCATCCATATACAGACGTCACTAGATAAATGCCCCCCGGTTCGTCGAGGAAGGGCTGTCGCCGTGCCCCGATACAGGACGCCGCCAGCCTCGGCCGTCCGTCCCGCCAGGACTCGTGGGCGACCGCAGCTCAACTCGCATATGCGAGTCCTCGCCGGCGATGAAGGGCTCCTCATCTGGCAACGGTGGCAGCGGATTCGCTCGGGGTCGAGACGAGGATTGCACGGCCCCTGGATCCGCGGTCGCGGTCACGGACCGGGAGGACGGTAACTGCCAGCCGCTTTGCATCTCGGTCGGTGAAGTCTGAGCAGCGTAGCCATAGTCATAAGTGCCGTGACCGCCATAGACCATTGACGATCCATACGGCTCAGGGGCATCGGAGATCGAATCGCTCGACGACGAGTCGATCCGTTCCAGCTTCTCATGCATATCCCAGTCCTCTCCGGCGACGCGCGAATCCCCCTTCACCAGACCTAGCCGTTCCTCCTCGGTGGCTCCCTTGAGGGCTTGCCTCTCGGCACCAGGAACCAGGTGGCTGCGACGCAGAATGCTGCGAGGCGAATGAGGCGGCGGTTTGGGCGGTTCGCTCTCGCTCTTCGACCTGATTCGGTTGAAGACTGTGTTGAAAGAAAACTGCCGCTTAGCCGTGTGCGGAGAGGCTTCATGGTCCGGTGTCTCGTCCGCCCATGCGATGGACCGCGATGTGTCCGTCTGTCCGGAGACTTCGCGCATCCCCGCTCCGTGATAGCTCGTGTCCAAGTTCTTGCTCCCATGTACGGGAGAAACAGTCAGATGGACCGGATCCGTTTGACCGTCCTGGGGATTATAGACCTGGTGCCATTGCCCCGGATGCATGAGATTTGAGGCTCGCGATCGCAGATCATCCAGGAAAGAACGGTCGCTCTGGCGCGTACTCGGTCTGCGGGCGGGATCGTTGTCGTCTGGAGATTCTGACACACCCACCGGAGAATGAGGAGGATGCGACCCAGGCGTGCGGGGTCGCGCCATGGTCGGGCCCTGTCCCAGAACGGTCTTGCGTCGCCGCAGACCGTCCCATTCGATAATCTCATTCTCAGCCGGCGGCTTGAGGAAATCTTCCTGCCTGTCTCGGATATACCGCCGCGCTTCCTCCTCCTCCGTACGACGGCGTGCGGTCGATATCCGCCGGAGGATTGCTGCCGCACCACGAATCGAGTCTGCCTTGGGTTCCGTCTCGGGTTCTTCCTGCGCGGCCACCTCTCGAATCTGATCCAAATCGCCTTTGAAGATGGCCGCATCGGGCACATCTTTGGCGGACTTGGACAGCTGCAGCAGAACGACACCCGCGCAGATTTGCAAGAATCCAAGAATGACGGTGGCGATCTGCATGCCGGTGCCTTTGAAACCCTGGAACAAAACAGCGGAGGAGACGATGGTCGAACTCGTAAAGAAGACGTAGTAGGTGGGGGTGACTAGGGCGGCATTGAAGAGGTTCAACGCTTTCTGCGATGGTCAGGTTAGCATAGCACTTCAACCCATGCAGAAGACATACATTGAGGTAGATAATCTCCGTCAGTAAAGTGGCAATGACAAACACAAGCAACACGTAGAGAAACCACTCCTTGAACTGGGATTTCCCATTGATCTGCGCCAGAATGGCCGCCCCCAGACCCTGCGTGGCCACCACGCTCAACCCACCGATCAAACTGCAGATACTGATGTAGACGAACATGGTCTTCTTGCCGTACCGCGGCCCCAGCCAGAATGCGACGATAGCGCAGCCCACGATGACGACACCCGCATATGACAGGAACCCCGGCGCAATGACATAATGTTTCATATCCTGGATATCACCGACAGACGACTGCTCAGGGGCGTTGAGAGCAATCACCACCGACCCGATAATACACGAGAAACAGCCCACCTTGCCGACGAAACTGAGCCGCTCTTTCAGAAAAATCGCCGAGAGAATAGTGGTGATCACGACCGAGAGCGCCCCCAGCGGCGTGACCAAAATCGCATCCACAAACGCATACGCAACGAAATTGCAGATCTCCCCGACAATCATGAGGATCATCCCGGACCACCACCAGAAGTTCTTGAGGTATCCGTACCCTTCGCCCGCTTCTTCATTGTATTTGACGTTCGCCTTGAGGAGACCCGTCTTCTTCAGCACGAACGAGGTCCCGATGAAGACACCCGACGAGACGGCCAGCGCAATGCCGACGGCTTTGTATGCGGGAGGACGCTCGCTGGTGGAACTCGAACTGCCGGACCGGACGGCGAGGGTCGTGGCATGGGCCACGAGAGAGTGGGAAATTTCCATGGAATCGTTCAGGGCATAGCACTGCCAGCAGTGTATCGATAGATCCAAGAAACCGGTTGAGTGTATATCTATATGTCGAAAAGACGCCGTCGTAGCCGTAGTCGTAATCGTAATCGCAAGAGTCTGACGTTAAGCCATGAATCAATGCAAATTGCTGAATCTAACCACTGAAATTGAACCCGGTTGGATCTCGCACGAGACCAGCGAATCTGACAGTTATCAGGCGCTTCGAGGGTTGATGAACAGGCCCCGGGCGGCAAATTAATTAATCAGACTAGCAAAAGTGGAGGATCAGTGGTGGCTGAGGGCCGCGTGGTTTCAGGAATGTCGGGAGGGTGGATAAGGATAAGGTAAGGCCACGAGGAAGAGAAGCAAGGGAGGAGAATGATAATTATCAAAGAAAAGAGGTTAAGAAACCAGAAAGAACAGATAATAATGGAATTCCAGTGCACTGTCTTGTTGGAAATGAGCTGATGATGGGCGAGACTCGAACAGAAGAAAAGAAAAAGAGGCTGGGCCAGTCAGTTAGTTACTGCTAAGACTGAGGTACACTTGCATCTCGACCCACGGCGCTCTCCCACTTGTCTCGGAGAATTTGGTACAGCTGATGAGAATCGTCCAATTCCCAATCTAAGGATTAGATATGATCCATGGTTTGTCTCTGATATTTATGGACCATGGCTCTAGTGCGATAAAAATAGTTACCAGGGAATGGATAACCTACGGCACGGACTATACATCCACCTCAGCCATCATTACTAACAGCAATGCAATAAGATCAATCATTAACTACTTGTCTTCTCTTTGGGTATCCACCAGTAGTAAATACATCATAAACCATGGGCCAATGCGAATCCCCAAAATAAACAAAGAACAGTGTAAAACGCCTCAAGCCAAAGCCATCCTATACATGTAGTAATCAATCATCGCACATGATAACTGGGTTTCCGCTGCTTGTTCACCGCTGGAGGAGGCTCGTCAACGGGATATGGCGGGCGGACCTTCCCAGTTGACCCATTCCGACCATGATGCACCATCAAGGGCATCGGCATCAGTGCCTCGTTCGCATTATCAGGATACGGAATCGGGGTCTTTGGCGGCACTGGAGGTGGCAGGTTACTCTCCTGCACCTGCACCTGCTCCACGCTCAGCCGAGGCGACGCCATTTGTTGCTGCGAGCCGGGCCGACTCCCGTCGCTGTGAGTATAACTGAAGCTACCGCTGGAAACCCGACCTGACGAAGGATAAACGCCATCCTGCGGGGTCGGATGTGGTGGCAGCGTATCCTCAGCCGGAGGGGACGGAACTCGTAAGCCGCTCGACGGAGGCTGATGTGTCATGATGGGTGCAAAGTCGCCAGGTAGCTCTGCGGGCAACTCCACCGCCATGGGGTTGGAGGGTGGCGGAACGGAAAATACTGGTCCTTGCGAAGTGTAGCTCTGAGGCGAGAATGGCGCATCTTCCGTTGGCTCTGTGGAAGGATCATATCCAGCGGCCGCATGCGCAGCCAGTCGCCGGTGCATGCGCTCGATCTTTGCGAACTTGACCCCGGCGTCCATGATGCTTTTCTTGACTTCTGGCTTGGACAAGTAGCGTCGGGTATTGGTGCTGATGTCGGCCAGTCGGTTCCACTCGTTCATGCCAAACTCACCCACGCCGACCTCGACATTCATCCGGTAGTAGTTGTCCTTGTTCACTCCGCGCTTGGCCAGGTGGGTGCGAAGCATCTCCTGATGGATCTCCTCGCAACCCTCGATCTTAGCGATCAGTCGTCGTCGCGCCTCGGCAAATGTGCCAAGAGCATCGCCAAAGAAATCTTCCCACCACTCATGCTGCCGATTGTTCGTGCCTGGCGGACGCTTGCCGGTGCCCACGCTGATAAACACCCCGATTTCTCGCCCGGGCCACTCGTTGACAGCCGCTTCATCCAGGATCTGCGGCGCCGGATTATATGTACCCGCACCCTCATCGATAAAGAGATGCTGTCCGATTTGAATTGGCTTAAACGCCAGACCTGTCGCCGAGGTGGCACGGCCGGCTTGCCAGATAGTGCAGTTGAATTCGGGAGGAGGTTCTTTGCGCGAGTCGTACGATCGCAGCAGCACCGCGGATCCGTTGCGGGGGGTGCCTTTGTATAACGCCGTCACAGCACTAATCAGTTAGTACGATCTAGGTAGATTTCCCTGACGGGTGTAGACTTACGTTTTTGTCCGATTTTCCCGATTATCGTAGAGTAGAGCATCCGGGTTCCCCCATCGTAGCCCGTTGATGATAGCTGAATGTCGCTGACTGATCGGCGTCGAGGGATGCGAAGCGCCAGACGTGCTGAAACTGCCTCTACTCACGGAGCGCTGCGGAATCGCCGCGGGACTGTATGGCGCGCTGGCGACGGAGCTGCGCGAGCTGGCATTGGGCAGATCATTCCCCTCGGCCTCGAATACCGTATGTTCCCGGACACATTCCCGGATCGCCTCCTCTAGTTTGGACGCCTTGAACAAGGTCGAGCGGTAGGGGATGCCGGCGATGGTCTTGTCGGTCTCGAAGACGCGACGGGTCATGCGCACGTAGACTTCCTTGCAGGTTTCCAGGTCGAGTCGTAGCCGACCCAGCATGAGGGCTATGAGGCCGCCCGTGCCGGTGCCGGCGATGAGGTCGAAGTGGTCGCAGGGTTTGGGGATCTGGTCTCGGCGCGGGGGTTTGCCCTCAGTCTCGACGTAGATGCGGTACATGAGTTCCTGGAGAATGATGAGCATCGAGTATCCTCGAACGCCACCTCCATCTGCTTCGGTCAGTTTTGAACCACATTCAGATGATGGAGTGCTCCATACCTAACGACAGAACCCTCAACGGAGGGCCCTTGGTCGTGTCTTTGCGACGTAACGTCATAGTGTCCATGGCGCCGTTTGACGCCGACGCAAAGTCGTATCTCCTAGGAGACAATCACACCAATGTCGAATTTGTGATCCTTGGATGGTTATCGGCCGCAGGAATAAAAATAATAAAAATAGAATTTGAGGGTGGGGATGACAGGCGCAGGTGGGATATGGCGGGCGCCTGATCGGTCGAGTCGAGGACGAATGGAACGGCCAGGTGCCTGAGAATCCGCGGATGGAAGATTCGATGCAGATGTAGTAGGCAGCAATATTCCTAGTTTATACCATCAAACGATGAAACTGCTAGAAGACTGGTATAAGTGAAATGGATGAAGAGAAATATACGGAGTAATGATGATTCCCAATCTCAGCTGCTGAAGAAACATGGAGAAGCCCAACAGAGCCAGCTGACTGAGTCCCAGCCAGTCAGAGTGTTGCTTGGTCAGTAAATCTCTTAATTTGGTCCTATTCTCTCTTCTAATTGATTTAGCCATATCTTTCTAGTGTGCCATGTATTATTATTCGCATTTGTGTGCGAATGGAAATCACATAATCTGATCTGCTGTGGCTGTGCTCTGCGTCATTGAGGCTGTGCTCTACGTAATATGTCATAATCATATCATGGGAAGCTAAATTGGGCACAGATAGAGGTGGAGCATGTAGCTCTTTGACAGAACTATAGGGCAAATAAATCCCAGTTTGTCAAATATTGAACTGTTTTACCTCAACAACTGCCCTTGTACCAATGGGACTGGGACCGTAACTAAGGTAGAGAGGTACCCCGCAGGAGTATGCCCATAAACAATCTTGAAGCACGGATACAACCACCTTCTAATGCTGGATGGCAAACTACAAACTCGCCTTCCCCAACATCACATCCCTCACCAACTTCAACGCCTCCTCCGCAAACACAACCATGTTCCGCTCCCGATCAGTCCCGCACCCCGTTTCCACCTCGCGAGTAAACGTCCCCTGCGGGGTTGACACCGCCAACGCGACGTATCCTCTGCCCGGTATCCGTACACATTAGCATGTGCGATTTCACTTAAACGTCAAGTGATATTTGCAAGACAAAGAGAAAGAAGAACGTACGGCGTCCGATTCCGCGTCGCACCACCTGTAGGCCCCGCCGTCCCGCTCTCGGCAACGGTATACGTCGATTGCAGGGTATTGCGGACGTGCTGTGCGAGCCCAGCGACGATATCAGGCGTGGGGCCTTCGTAGTTGTCGATATGGGACTGGGTCCAGCCTGCGAAGGCGATGCGGGATTGCAGGGTGTAGAGCTGGGTTGTTAGTGATCCTAGAAAGGAGAGAAGAGAAGGTGAGTGGGAAAGTGCCGTACAGTTAATCCACCCTTGTAGATGGAAGATGCTCCCGGGCGGGAAAGTAGACAGGCGGAGATGATGCCTCCGGCTGCCTATATCAGTACCAGTATCAGTATCCGATGATATGTGTCGGATGCATTGTGTTGTCTTGTACTTGAGACATTGTGAAAGGGAGGACAGCATACTGTTTCGGCGACGGAGATGGTTTCCCCCCGGGATTTGAGGAGATCGGCCACCTCTTTGATCAGAGGGCGGAGGGAGGCAGGTGGGAATTCGTGTGTCATTTTGCTGAAAGAGAATGGGATTGTGGGCGAGTCGGGATGAAAGACAGAGGCTTTGTTGATGGTTGATTGTTCTACAGAAGGTCTCGCATGATGAGGCTGATGAGTGATGACGACGAGGTGCATTGGTCTTGGCGTCATTGGATGGTATCAACTCATGCACATATACAATGCATGACAAGGTGTTAAAGCTGTTCAGTATCATTCTATCATCTCTCTAGAATCTCACATAACGTCAACATGCAATCGCACCCGCGCTGTCTCATGCCCAACACCCCCCAAACCCAAAGCCATGAGTCGCTGTACTCCAATCGAGAACCAGACCCGGAACTCCAAGCGAGCGGCTTCCATCTCGTTTACAGGTCTCCATCGCCCGCTGTAACCCCAGTGGAATCGTGCATCCCTTTCCGGCCCGCTTCCAGCCGGCTCGTCGATACACTGTATGAAGCGGCGAACTTCTTCGCGAAGATCCTCAGCGCCTTCGGAGAAGAAACCACGGCTATCCGATCGTATGCCTCGCCAGCTGTACTCAATGAGCTCTGGAAATGCAAGCTCAATGCGTCGGAGGAGATCGACGTCATCCCTGCTCTGAAGCAGGAGAGGTCGAGATGGGCGCTTCCTCAGAGGTACGTGTCCGGCTGGCGAAAGAGGAAGAAGCGCAAGGGCACGGAGCAAGCGCAAAGCGCAAACCAGAAGAACGCCTCGCACACACGGCTGGACCGTGCTGTGCGTGTTGGATATCGGGATTATGCCAGGCGGGTGAAGCATGATCTGTGGCAAGTTTACTATGCGCGCTGGCCGTCGCAGGTGGACGGGAAGAGCAGCACAGGGAGCGGATGTGCCGGTTTGGGTGGGGACCTGAACCGACTGGAGCACTTGCACAGAAGATTCGAGGCGCTGTATGATGGATTGGACAAGCTCTGTGGCCAGATGCATAATATCCAGTCATGTCAAGAGTTTATCGATCAGGCCCAGCTGCTCCTGATCTGTATGCATGATATCGAAGACTGGTGGCAGCCGACGGACAAGAGAGGCGCGTTTGCGAAGAAACGCACCGGTCGAAGATAGCTCATACGTGTTTGTATAACTCACCTTGCGCAGCACTCCACTATTGAACTCGTCCTGTAAACCTAGTCAAGCCCATCCTGTGCGAGGAACATTTTCGACGGGTGAAGCCTTTATGTTCATGGCCAAGGTAATTGAAGGATGTAGATTCTTATTAAATTATATGCGACCATCAGACAGCTTGAACCAAATTGTTCCAACGCTTTGTTCAATTCGCCAAACCCGGCCAATCTAAACCCGTCAGTGTCGAACGCGAATAAGGAGTATACTGACTGACCGTAAACCGTCCTCTCTTTCATCGTCCTCAGGACGTCCACCTCATCTCCCACTCGGACCACCACCTTGTCCGAGCCAGGATCCAAGAAGACATATCGTCCAAAGACAGGACTATACTTAGCCCCCTTATCCACCCTCCGATCCTTCATCAACTTCTTCAGAGCACTCCCCGTCTCACCCGTCCCCATCTTCCCAGTCGCATAGTCAACATTAATGCTCTGACACCGTACACAATTCGCCGTGAGCAGCAATCTCGCCGCATTGCCGCCTTGTCCAACCCTCAACTCAGCCCAAAAGTCCTCTTCAAAGGCCGTCGCCGCCCCCGAAACAACAATATTCGGCCGAAACTTGGTCACGTCCATGCGCTCGTCGCCCTCGAAGCGCGCAGACAGCTCATCCACCGACGTCTCAGACGTAAGCAGGTACGGCGCCGTATCCGCAAACGTAATCGACTCGTCCTCTTTGGCTGTCGATAAACACCGCAATAATACCCAAGACAGCAACCCCGCCACAACGGTCGCAGCCACACCCGGCCAATGCCTCAGCAGCTCGTCCCTTGTGAGTTGCAGCGGCCCCGAAGCCCCAGCCGAAACACGCACACCATTCAGCACAAGCGTCAACACCGCCAGGCCCACCAGCGCGCGAGTCGAAACCACCGGCTTATCCACCGCATGAGCGGGGCTCTTCCCCGGCGCGAAACTGCCCAGGACCCGCCGCGAATGCGGGCCCAGGTAGGCTAGTACCACGGGGTACCCGAACCGCTCGCTGAACCACGCGTTGTACGGATCGCCCATGTCGTACCCCCTCGTCGGACTCTGGTGCATCTCGATGCTGAATTGTCGGAGGCCTCGTATATCTGGCTGTAAGGGGATCTCGAGCGTTTTTGTGGCTTTGTCTTTGTTATTGCGATGACTGTCCGCTGGTGGATGGTACGTCACAATGATCCGGCCTGGTAAATCTTTCTCTTCGTCTGGGTAGATGATTTCTGTTGTAAAGAGAGCCATTTCGGGGAAATGGGGGACGTGCATGTTCTTGAGGGTGGATGCGCCATTCTGCCCCGGAACGACTTTGAGGAGCATAAATCGCCGGTCATATTGGAATCCTGTTCGGGTGAGGGTTGCTTCTGACAGGGAGACACCGCGGATGGACTTGATGGGGTATGTGTAGAGCTGAGTTGAAATATGAGTTTCTCGTCTTTTGCAAGGGTGGAGTCCGCCTACCTGGCTGATGTGCATGTCTGCTCTTGTAGTTTTTTATTTCGCTGAAAAGGGAGGGTCAGGCAATCCAACGTTGTCTATTTCTGAGTTGAAAAAAACTCTGAACTGAAATGACAGTGTGGTGGTTGAGATACAAATAAACAGCCTCACCCGCATTCTCCAACTTAATGCGGAGAAGTTACGCCGACCTATCGGATGCGAGGGATGACAGAATGTGGTTGATAGGGCGTAGATAGACACATTCCACCGTATTCATAGATAATCACACCACCAGTACAGAACATTATAGACAAGAAGAAACAAAACAATTCCGATCACAGATTGATATTGTGTTGAATGTGTATATACATACATGCATGCATCATAAGCAGACATCTTGGTCATGTTGAACAGCTAACCCGCCAAAAGAAGCCCTCAAAACATCATCTCATTAAATAGCGGCAATGGATACTTTTAATCATCCCAAGGAAGGCTGAAGGTGCCCACCCAGTCTTCTACCTCCTTTCTCAGGAGCACAATCTCGGAGATCTCCTCGCCCTCACCAACGTAGTCGAGGAAGGCCTTGACTGTGTTGGGGTTCTTAACTCCCTTGGCTGCGGCACTTTCTTTGGCAGCCTTGTCCAGTTTCTGAGTGATGATCACGGCACGGTCGACAATGTCAGCGACACGACGGAAGTCCTCAGGCTGGAAGCCACGAGTGGTCATGGCAGGAGTTCCCAACCGCAGACCGCCGGGCTTCAGGGCGGACTGGTCTCCAGGAACGGTGTTCTTGTTGCTGGCAACGCCACAGAGCTCGAGGACACGCTCAACACGGGCACCGTCGACTCCGCGATTCTTCAGGTCCACAAGGACCAGGTGGTTGTCGGTGCCGCCCGACACGATGTTGTAGCCGAGACCGCCATTGTTGATTGGGCCACCCAGTCTGTCCGACAGCGCCTTGGCGTTGGCCAAAACGGTCTCCTGGTAGGCCTTAAATTCAGGCGTTTGAGCCTGCTTCAAGGCGACGGACAGCGCGGTGATGGTGTGGTTGTGAGGACCACCCTGGTGACCAGGGAAAACCGACGCGTTGATGAGGTTCTCGAGATCGTACATCTCCTTGTTGCCCTTCTTGTCTGTCCGGCGGACGCCCTTGCGGTAGAAGATCATGGCACCGCGAGGACCGCGCAGGGATTTGTGGGTTGTGGTTGTCACAATGTCAGAGTGAGGGAAGGGCGAAGGCAGCACACCGGCGGCTACTAAGCCCGAGATGTGAGCCATATCGCTCAAAAGGTATGCACCAGCGGCGTCAGCGATCTGGCGCATGCGGGGGTAATCGATAAGCCGGCTGTAGGCCGAAGTGCCGGCGATAATCAGCTTGGGGCGGTACAGCAGAGCCAGCTTCTCCGCCCCGTCGTAATCAATGAGGCCAGTGGATTCATCCAGACGGTAAGGCAGGGTCTCGAAGTACTTGGAGATGAAGGAAATCTTCTTGGTTGGGGTTTGGTAACCGTGCGAAAGGTGACCACCGTGGGGCAGATCCAGGCCCATCAAACGGTCGTGTGTGTTGAGGACGGCGGAGATGGCATAAAGGTTTGCCGGTGATCCGGAGAGAGCTGTAGGAGTTAGTCAGTTATATCTAAAGTATTTACTAGAAACTTACGCTGTACGTTAACACCCCATTCCTCGGGGTTCAGTCTAAAGGTCTCGAGGGCACGCTGCTGGCAGAGTCTCTCAGACTCGTCGATGAACTCGTTTCCTCCATAGTATCTCGCACCGGGGTATCCTTCAGAATATTTGTCTGGGGGCCAGTTAGTTTCATCCATTCTGGAACCGACAGCAGCGGACTGACTTTGCATCACACTCCCCAGCGCATCGAGAACGGCTTGGGACGTAAAGTTCTCAGAGGGGATGAGATTGATGAAATGCTTTTGGCGTTTTTTCTCCTGCACCAGTATGAGTGAATCTATTTAATTGATGCCCGGGAAGGTCGATGCACCTTTTGCAGAATGTTGTAGACAGTGGGATCTTCCTCCTCGAGGGATGCGGAGAGCAACTGCACGGATATGACATCAGTACATGTCCTAGGAACAAGTCAGGGAGATAGAGCGCACATGCTGCTGGCCATCGCGGCTGGATGAGGATACGCTCCGCCATTGCACATTCCTGGATGCAGCAGTGGGAGTCTGAAGCTGGAAGCCTGGACGGCGGGCGGTGGTGATAGCAGTGGTAGCTCTGGAAGAGCTTCCAGACCGCGGGATGAGGCGCGAGGCCTGTCGTCCGCAACGACTCAGAGACATTGTTGGGCAGGATTCAACCTATCGTCCGTTTTGAATCGGTGACAGACAATATCAAAGAGTCCACGAAAGAAAATGAAGGAAAACCGGGTGATATAACAATGGCACGCCGATGGTTATCTCTTGATCCATCGGACAACGGTAGTTCTTGATACGGGCGGCTCCGTTGCCCGCGGAAAGCTGTCAGCCGCTAAGCCGTTCTGGGACCAAGCACCCCGATTGGCCTGATGGCGCGGAAGAGGATGTTCCACTCCGAGCACTCGCTTACGGCACCTTACTGTTTTTATCTCCGCCGGCATCCTCGCACCTTTCTTCTCTCTTCCCCTCTTTTTCTCTTCATCACACAACTAAATCCAAGATGAAGAGATGGCGTCTACGGCTTTTTCAGTTCTCGTGGAAGAGACGGCTTCTGGCTGGCTCTTCCCGGGCGATGCTGATATGTCCCGCGCCCATTCACCATCCATGAGGGGCAATGAACCGTCTGATTGGATCTGTGTGCAAAGCTGGGATGACTCGATGAGTGGACATTTATGAGGTGTTTTGAAGGCCTACGTGTACAGTCATATCGAGATAGAATGAACGAATTCAATCGTCTCTCATCCCAGCAGGTCCTGTATGATCCCAGAGTATGTGTAGTGTGGAAGATGACTCGAACAAGACGAGGTTTGTGCGAGGGTGAAACTTCGGTCTTGTGAAACTCTACAACATGCACCACGAAAATATGAAGCAGGAAGAAGGCACCTTGCCTGTACCGAGTACTACGTGGCTCTGTAAGGAGCAAGTACTTTAACTTCAATAAGCTGCACTTGAAATTGGAAATCACAAAAGCTCTGATTTCCTGAGATCCGAGCGAGCTTGAGAGTGTCAAGCATAGGCGAGGAAAGGAGTAGACCGCTCTTCTGGGAAATAATTCTCCGGGCGGCAGCAGGAGGTTGGAACAGTAGTTAGTCAGTAGGAACCATGATCGACGGGGTATCTATTTACAGAGTATGAGTCGCAGATGTCTCTCAAGAGTCAGGACTGAACAATCAGGACTCAATGCCAGCACTGTTAGACTAAAAAGTCTCGGCTTCTTCTACACCCCAGAGATGGATTCTCTACTTGCTCAAACAGGCATGCGAACAGCGGCACCATTGAGGGATCATTGACCGGTTCAGGGGTATTTCAGGCCCGAAAACATGGAGATCTGAGTGCATAGAGAAAAGTGCGTATATCTACTGTTCCTCTTGTGTACTCCTGTTACAACTCCTCTAAAAATGATAAATCCACGCACTGGACACGAGACTAGTCCCATAGACTAAACATTAGGGCCGTCCACCACATTAACTCTGTCTGTACTAGACTGCAAGAGTGGCTTCGTCTCCTGCACTCCTTATTGAGTAATTTTAGATGTTTAATCTCCTGAGTCTGAACTAGATCCTGGGCCTGATTTCCTAGGTTGATTCTAGCCTGAATACTTCAGGGCCCGTCCATCCTCCCTCCAGGCTTCCTTTTCTTCTTTTTCTCTTTCTCCGCCAACTGCTTCACTGCTTCACTCACTCTCTCCAACTACCCCGGTGTTATACCGAGTACATTCTTTTACAGAAATCTGCGTGGATTTTTATCCTAGTCGCTCTTTATCTATCAACCTTACCACATCAATCTCAATCTCAATAAAATCATCAAAATGCGTTTCTTCGCTACTATTTTGGCTACCCTCGCCGTGGGCGCCGTCGCCTCTAACGCCGTTGCCGATGAGGAATACAGCACCGTCGTGGTCACCGAGTACAGCACCTACTGCCCCAAGGCCACCTCCGTTCCTGAGGCTTCCTCCAGCGCTGTATGTCACTGTCATGAAACCGAAAGGATCATGGAAGTGAAACATGCTAATCCCTCATCTGCAGGTTCCCTCCATCACCGTCTCCAACGGCGTGACCTACTCCATCTCCCGGCCCCTGATCACCTCTACCATCACCAAGTGCAACAAGTGGTATGTCTTTTCTCACCGTCTCTCGATGAGTCGCCAGAATGATTGAAGATGATGATACTGACTCGAGTAGCCCCTCCTCCACCCCCATCATCCACACCCCCACCCCCTCCAGCAGCTCCATCGTCGTCGTCCCGACTTCCAAGCCTGTCATCCCCTCCGGTGCAGGCCCCAAGACCACCAGCACCCCCGCCGCCAGCACCCCCGTCACTCCCCTGGCGACTGGTGCCGCCTCGCGCGCTGCCGTCGGTGCCGGCGCGGGTCTGGCCGGTGTTTTTGCCCTGGCTGCTTACCTGCTGTAGCTGAGCTGAGCTGTAGCTGAGCGGACTGATGAGGTGAGGTTTTTGGCCTCGCTTGTATAGGGGGGTTGTGATTTAATTGATTGATTGATTTGATTTGTCTGGTTTGGTTGTCTGAGAGCTGAGTCTACATTTTCATGGAATTGAATCGGAATCAGATTCGGATTTGATTCAATATACATACCTTTAGTACAGGGTTGCGCTTTTCGTTCGTTCGTCACTACCCCCGGGCGATGAAGGCGAGATACCACTAGCGTTTACTATTACTAGTACCCCCCTTTTTCTTCTCTTTTGACTTCATGATTATTGATTTGTTCTATACGATCGATACCTGGTTTTATTAAGCATGGATTACTTTTGGTTTACTTAACTTGGACGTGAATTGTATCCTCGTATCGACAGTCGGAGTAAGTCGTGACCGGTTATAACTTCGCCTTAGCGGCAAAGTATTCTCGTACCCTCTCCCGCGCAACCTGCACCACCTCTGCATCCTCCACCGTCGGCGGCACATTCACAGGAGCATCAAACTCCCCCCGCACCCCATTCTCCACCAACTCACGCAGCACCCGTCGCAGCGTCTTGCCGCTGCGTGTCTTCGGAATCATCCCCCGCCCCTGGATGATACCCCCCAGCGAAGCGATGGCCCCGATTTGCTCGCGCACCAGCTGGTTCACAGCCTGAAAGAGCTCCGCGCTGGGACGGGCGGGAAGCGGTCCCGATCCCCGCGGCTGGATAAATGCAAAGGGGAGGTGGCCCTTGAGCGGGTCCGGCATGCCTACCACGCTGGCCTCGCCAATATCCGGGTGCGACAGGATGGCTTGCTCGATGGCTCCCGTGCTGAACCGGTGCGCGGCCACGTTGATGATGTCGTCGGACCGCGACATGATGTGGATGTACCCGTCCTCGTCGATCATGCCAGCATCACCCGTGTCGACCCATCGGCCGTTGAACCGTTTGAGGTATCCCTTGTAGAACCGCTCGTCGTCGTTGAATAAACTAGTAAAAGCCGTCGGCGCCAGGGGCATCGCCATGACTATGTTCCCCATCGTCCCGCGCGGTACCTCCCGCCCTTCATCGTCGACGATGCGGACGTCAAACCCAGGCATTGGCAGTCCGGCAGATCCAGGTCGAACGGCTAGCGGTTTGGAGTTCTGATTCGGTTGCCGCTGGTCCACCAGGCCTGCTGCGCTGTTCAGCGCTAATCCTGAGATGGGGGATCCGGATTCGGATGACCACCAGTTATCGATCACCATGGCCCCCGGCGCCGCATGCTGAGTCAGGAGCGCTTGATACGCCTGGACGATGCTCGGTTCACTTCTCTCGCCAGCGAGAAATAGAGCTTTCAGGTGCCTCAGTCCCCCGCGGCGCGCAACCTGCAGGAAGTACCTGTTGTCCGGATCGTCCTTGCGGATTGCCCGAATGGCCGTCGGCGCCGTAAAGAGCACCTTGACCTTGTGCTCCTCGACGATCCGCCAGAAGGTGCCTGCGTCGGGTGTCCCCACCGGTTTTCCTTCGAACAGGACCGTCGTGGCACCCACCAGCAACGGTGCATACAGAATATACGAGTGACCGACCACCCACCCGATATCCGAGGCGCAGAACATGACATCCCCTGGCCCGTGGATATCAAACAGATACTTAATGGACAAATGGAGTCCTACTGCGTGCCCCCCTGCTTCTCGGAAGACTCCTTTCGGCAATCCAGTCGTCCCTACCCACACATCAGCATCGTTACATTACCCCCTAAAGCAGGACGCATACCGCTGGTATAGATGATATACAGCCCATCTGTGCTCTTGACCGGCACCGGGCCCGCCTTGACCCCGCGCATCCGAGCGCTCTTGACCAGCCGCTGCCAGTTGCGCTGCCCGCCCATCTTGTCCGGATTGTTCCACCGCAGCTGGTCCCGCTGCCAGATGATCGTCTTGGACGGTTTGAAGTTGCTCGCCGCAATGGCCCCCTCGACCAGTGGCCGATATGACAGAGGACCCTTGGACCCTTCAATCCCACACGAGGCCGTCATGATCACTCGCGGCTTCGCGGCCTCAATCCGCTGCGCAAGCGACTTGGCCGCGAAACCGCCGAACACGGCCGAATGAATAGCCCCCAGCCGGGTGATGGCTAGCGCTGCAATCAGCGCCGCGGGGATCATAGGCACTGTCGTGGTCATCAGATATTACCCTACGTGACGGTCCAGAGCTGAAATACATACTGTAGATGATCACCACATCTCCCTTTTTCACTCCTTCTTCCCTTAACACACCAGCCAGCACCTCCACTTCATCCAGCAATTGGCTGTATGTATACTTCTCCTTGACGCCCGTCACCGGCGAGTCCCAGATTATCGCTACATTCTCCCCGCGGCCGGCCGCCACATGCCGATCCACACAGTTGTAAGTCGTGGAGATCTCGCCGTCTGGGAACCAGGACCAGTGCTCGTGCGTGACCCCGCTTGGTAGAGTCTTGGGTTGTCGGACGAGTGTCTGCGAGGGCTTCTTGTGCCAGTGCAGCTGGGTCGCGTGATACGACCAAAAGCTTTCGGGGGAGTGCAGGGACTGAGCGTGGACTGTTTGTTGGGTAGACATTGTCCCCTTTTTTTTCGCTCAAGCGTAGGAACGACGCTCCAGGATTCGATGACCAGACAGCAGAGAAGAGATAAGGGATAAATAAAAAAGTGGATATGGGATGGCCGCTACAATATGACGAAGTACAAAGAAATTACACCCAGCACTACTCCGTAGTCTAACCAAACCCGAGCAGTAGATAGAATCAGAAGAGATTCACGGAGGAAAGGAAGCAGAAGGAAACAAGCCGACCTCATGCACGATGGTGCTGCAGGCGAGCTGTAAGTTAACCTAGACCAAAGTCAAACCCCGTCCATGCCGGGATTCGTTTAGACTCGGCAATCAGTCAGCAAACGTCGATGTGAAATCCGCAAGGGTGTTCATTGCTCCAGCCTCCATGACATTCGAACCGTTAATGATGGGGATTTGATTCGACAATCGATAAGTGGATGAAGTGAAGCTGTGGGGAAGTGGGCTGATACTACGTCCTGGACAGGGTGGATGAAGCCGAGGATAATTTGAAGCTTTCCCCGCACGGATGGTCCGTTCAGCATCCGGAGTGGTAGTTGGTACAGTTGTCCACCTGTCAAAGAGGATCCAGATGGAGCTTACATACTGGCCACTGGATCGATCAGATTTGGACAAAGATACCTAGTGGGTGACTATTGCATCTCCTGACTCCGAACTCTGTATTCTTCGCCACTTCCACATAGTCATACAGGACTCGCAAGAACCAGGTAATCGCTCTTAAACTGATAGAACTGAATATAATGTGTCTTTATTTTAGGTCTATCTGTGTCAACGAACTTTTTGTTCTTTATATTCGCAAATAATGCATCAGAAAAAAAAAAAGTAACAACTCAAAGCTCAGCCGTAGGGTATCATATCGAAATGCCTGCTAAACGGTCGACTGCTTCAGTGAAAACAACCATACGTCTTCTTCCCTCCGGTCCGGTCGTCGGTCACATTCCTTGCTTCCTCCACACCTGTCTGTAGTACAAACCCTCTTCTGACATTCACATCTCAGGACCCAGCCCACGCAAAGATTGGTCCTGGGTCCAGGTGGCTAGAATGAACCACATCCCCGAGGCTGGAACCGAGCAACTGCAAGGGGTTGAAAATGAGTATCCAGGGTGCGCGAGAGAAGAAAAGAAAGTCTATAATCCCCGATGCTTCTGAGATTCCAGCCTCTCCCATGTAACGGAAATAAAATCTGTTTCCAAAGGCGACACTCCAGGGGTACGGAGGAACATGGAGCATACATCAAGCATCTCCATAAAACTGTATGTGCGTATCCAACACAAGTAGAGTAGAAGAGAGGCGAGGAAAATGTAACGGAGGAAAGGGACGAGAAATGACCGCCCAGTCTATAGTCCAGAGACCGGTAAGACGTTCATGCAGCCAATATAAACAGATAGAAGATATTGCCATGGAGCAGGCTCACATGGATGTTCGTGGACGCTTGGAGTGGACGAAAGTGGAAGAGGTGGAATGCGAATGCGAATGCTAATGCGTCCCTCACAGTATGACGCACTTGATGCCACCTCGGTGTCTGGCACGGTCGGGTCGGAAAGTTTTGGGATATTCAGGACCGGCGTCGCGATCGCGCATGGGACCCAAGCCGGTCGGTCGACGATCCTGGGCTCGTCCTCCCTGCTGCTGTTGCCGTTGCTGTCGGAGCATGCGAACGACATCGTAAAAGGCCTTCTCCACGTTGATGCAGTTTTTGGCGGACGCCTCGACGAATTCGCAGCCCAAGTCCTTCGCCAGGGCCTGTCCTTCCTGCGCCGAGACCGCTCGCTCCACTGCTTTGTCGCTTTTGTTGCCGACTAGCATCACGGGCACGGGGAGGGGTGGACCCGAAGGCGCGTTCATGGGCGATCCCAGATAGCTGGCTCCGGATGGCGACCCGGAGTGGGCTGACTCCTTGACCATCTTTATCTGGTTGTAGAATTTTTGTATGCGAGAGAAAGAAGCGCGCGATGTGATGCTGTAGACAAGCACGAAACCTTCGCCGTCGCGAATCCACTGATCTCGCAAGGCCGTGTATTCCTCCTGGCCTGCGGTGTCCAGCACTTCCAACATGCAGGACTGCTGATCGATCACGACTTGTTTCCGGTACGAGTCTTCAATAGTCGGATCGTACGTTTCGACGAAATGATTCAAACAGAGCTATTCAGAGCAAGAAAAATTTAAGTCGAGAGTTCAGTAACGGTGTCATCAACCGTTCAAGACAGAAATGGAGGACTAACCTGGATCGTGAGCGCGGTCTTACCGACACCACCATCTCCCAACACCACCAATTTGTACAACGTCATTTTTCCCGACATGGCGACTATATCGCACCCGTAGGTCACCGAAGAAACAATAAATTGATTGATCGAATTGTTTTTTATTCTTTTTTTTTCTTAAGATGGAAGAAAGAATAGAGAAAGATTGGGTACGAGGCGAAGAGGAAGGGGAGAGAGGGGCGAAGAGAGAAAGAGAAAGCTATGAATGCTCCACGGTGGGCACGGACGCGGATAACGGAGTGTTGCGAGACACTACGACTGGGGGTCCAGCGCAGGAACTTAAAGAACGGCTATTGTGGTAAAGTTAGTGCGGTTATTAGCCACCGGAAGAACCGTCGTTGCTCTGTAGCCGTCCAAGCACATGTGCAGCCCACAGTCCACACCACAACACGAGGCCCCACGGGAGCAAAAGCAAAGGAAAGAAAGACATGACATACCTTTGGGTCCTTAAATTTGCCTTTATGATCAGCGAATTCAAAGCGAAAGGTGTTAATAATCCCTGAAGCTCTCCGGTCGCAGTATAAGCTCGTCGAGCGCAGGATCAGGAGCAAGATAGTACAAGACAGAAAATTTTGGACTCGAGCGGAAAACCCGAGAGTTGCAGCAGCCAACAACAACTGTATCTGCAGTTATCCCTGCCACAGCGTATTTGATAGTCTTAGCCGAAGGACAAAAATGCGGGTTTGCCAGTACTTCCGATGAGTAGTGACACAGAGGGATGTCCTGCCAATATATCTGTTGTCCCTTTTTCTTGGGGGTGAATGCCTGAAGATTGATTCCGCCACGCAAAAATAGCAGAGTTGAAGCGGATCCAATTTGGAATCGGAGAGTAGTGAGAGTCCAAGGGGTGTGAGGTGGAATATCTTTTCACTGTTCCTTTCCTTTTCTTTTTCGACAATACTCCTGATCTTGAAGGGAGGGGGAGGGGGAAAGCTGCACAGGCGATCAAGCGGCGACGCCAGGGAGGACCAAGGATAAAAGGCTTGGCCAGCGATGGGAGAGATGGTGGATAGAGAAGCAAAACGATAGATTGCTTATAAGAAACAGGAGAAAATGAAAAAGTACAGTTAGATGGAGGAATAGATACAGGGGAAGAAATAATGATAACATAATAAAAAAGGGAGTGAGAAAAATCACAACAATAACTCCGTAGTGATTAATTATTTTGTACCTAGACTATTATTACGGAATACTGAGGCACGTTTCCTTCCCCCTCTCTCATAATCCGATGTAGCTAAACCAGCACATACCCAGAGTAGTTAGTGAAGACCTACGGCATTGTATTAGCAAGAGAATTTGATTGATGTTTGACAAGGTAGGTATAATATAGCGGTAATAAACAAGGAGAATAGATCAATGAAGTCAAAGGCGAATAGAGGAAACAGCACCTATGGGGTGCTTTGTCGGAAGGTTTCTCTCTTGGATCAATTGATAGATTTGATACCCTGCTGATAACACACATTCTGGAATTAAACGGAGGCAATTGTGTGGCGTCTCAGCCTGTATGCTTGAAGTATCGTCTACAAACCTACAACGGGTATATCGTATAACACGAATCATTTTTAAGGAGTTGCACGACAGGTGATTGTCCTGTCATCGTCAGGCTCTCGTACTGTGATGCAGATCTGATACAGAGGTATCTTCAGCTTTGACTCTCTAAAATCTAAGCGAAACGGGATGGTAATGGAATCCGCGAGGTACCTGACGTCGAGGCGATGCGCATTGCCCACGAGTTCAATACATGCCATCCACCATACCCTTCATGATGAGATAGTTGCCATTCGAAATGCCCTGTTGCTTCCCCTGAGTCTCTGATTCATGGCCTGCAAGCGAAAGTTTTTGCCAGTTTTAGCCTCGTCTCAGATCTTCAAGGAAACATGCCCACTTTCGACTGAAGACAGTTTCGGGTACACACCAAGTGGGCGGATGGCCACACTAGGCCACCCCACACCAGACCCAGTTAGCAATTGGCATAGCTCAATTCGGGTTGTTTAGGCTTCATCTTCCAACAAGGTCCAGCGGTAAGCTTCCGAGTGATACACCGGAGGACAGTGCATGAACTTAGATGTCCGGTTGTGCTCCAAGACGGAGCGCACCAAGAGTCCCAAAGCGTGTTGACTGGAACTCAAGTGGCAATCTGCAGTGGCAATCAAAATGCTATCTACAACTAGTCTCTCTCAAGTTGCATCCCTAGACTATTCAACGGGGAAGGCAATCGAACATTCCGCGGCCCACTGGCTACTCGCTAAAATTCCATCTTCCTGATCCCTGGGACTCCTTATGCGCGGTGCCCCGCTGGCAATATGGCAGTTGCATTTAGAGTTAGTAGTCAGTGTATGCAGTATGGCAGTATACTTGAGACTATGGATGTAGCCAGGTGGGGCAGCATCATATCGAGTCTTACAAAATTGTAGACTTGATATCATGATCTCAGTAAGGAGTACTGCTGAGGCATTGATTATGAAGGTATAAAAGGTGAAATATGCGGCGTCCATGAACGTCATCGCGGGATTTGTACCTGAATTCGGAGATCAAAACGATGCTCATTACAAATAATCCCGCAACCCTAACGGAAGGTAGTATTTCTCACTCTTCTAGAATGGCCTTGTCTTGGCTCATGAATAGTCAGAGAATTACACTTTAGCCTCTGAGCGATTCAGGTTAAGGGGGAGGGGCACTTGACATCCTGACAGTTCATGTCAGATATTCCTGCGGGTATCAGAAATGATTGAATGTTGTCCGAGTTTCAGTCGATTACTACGACGATACTCCGTGCTCCGAGTACTGCACTCTTGTGTGAACTGAGGTTGTAATCTGTAGATACTTCTCTCTCCTTCTTTGCCACTGCCCTGGCCCTGGCCCATTCCCACGTGGGTGAAATGCACGGTAGACGGTACTACTGCACAGTCCAACCTAGCGCCTCAATGTATCGATCTTACCTCGTTGATTGATAACTGAGCCTGGAAGTATCCTGAACTCGTAGATTGATTCCTCCATGGGACATGGAAAAAGGTACGCAGTAGATCACCGTCATCATGGCATCATATTACTATTGATGGATAACATCTGGATTTCGGAAGGATCAACCAGGAGCACTAAAGTGAGTAAAACGCAGAGCCCGAGTAGCCGACGGAGAGGTTCAGGGGGCCGTCAGCCCGTCACGTTGGAGTATCCATCACATAATATGTGATAACCACTGACTCGGTTCCGACTAGCTCATGGGTTACTTCTCCGGCGTTTATCCAGAAAAACAGTAGACTGATGGTTTTCATGTCTCTATCTATATTCTTATCCCAGTTCACTACAGATTAAACAGTGAGACAGGTGATGTTGTTAATAAGTAAGGTACTCAATCAAGATCACTGTAGCTGCCCTGTCAGCTGAAACTCGATGATCCGAACCATCGCCCATCCCAATATTCATCCGCTCGGAACGCCCCGCTCAACAAGAGTATCTAGCAAACTTGGCATATCTAGCTGAGCAGTGTGCTCGATGCATGATCAAATCAGAACTGAGATGAGAGTCAAGTAATGCACTAAATATTGCTCCGTCCATGGGTGTCGCTTCGGCGGTGTGCCGCGGTGGTGATATCGCCCGTTTTCCCATGCCTCTTTTGGGGCTAGTGGCTACCTGGGACTGGCTCGGATGGATCTAGACCGTCGCTGGTTACCTTCTACTTAAAAGAGGGGAATTGGATACGTAAGGTGGTAGCTAGACAGGGTTGCAGTGCATAAGATGAAGCAGGTGGCAGATTGGGGGCCGGATGGAGTGACTGGAAGATGATTCCGAGTCGAACAAGTGAACAAAAGATTCACCAATGGGAAGAGCATTCTACCCTATGATCCAAGGTGCTGTTCCATTCTGTAGGACGAAAAAAGCAAACCTCCACGTTTTGCCTTACCAGGAAGGCCTCATTCAGCTTCTAGTGCCATTCTACGCCATTCACTGACTCGCGGCGATCCCCGCCTACCTACCTTACTGTCCCCGGGACAAGCTTCTTCCGACGCTTCTCGACTACAAATGGCGCAGTATGCAGTGCTTAATCCTCGATTAACGCGGAGACCGCGGGGAAAATATTCATTAAAGTCACTATGATGGAGTAGGCCACCTCTGAATGCGTGACTCGCCTCTTATGGGTTGCGATGGCTACTCTTCCAACGATAGGGTCTGGCCCAGGCCATGCGGGAACGATCAACGGCGCGTTGAATTGTCTCTCGGTTGCCTTGAGATACCGGATTTTATACCAGCTTGGTCAGCATGGTCCTCTTTACGGCGAAAAAGAGCTCATCAGATCAAAAAGTCGTCTTCTGGGACGCCCCCGCGTCTGTCCCGTTCGTCTTAGTACAACCGCCGGTACCAGCGGTTAATGTGCGGATAGTCATGGTGGACCATTTCTGAGATTGCACCGGAAGTCATGTAGTATGCCACGTCGAAGCGAGCAATCGTCGTGTACAGCCGAATGTCCACCTCGGTGGTGTTCGGCCCGAACAGATACCGCTGGTGACCGGGGCTGTCCGAGATGCTCCTCGACGTAGTCCAGCGCCTCAAACAGCGGATACAGGTTGGCATGGTACGCTGCCCGCGTCGTCAATCCCGGTCTTGTACGCCCCGTTGTTGTTCTTCTCCTACACCCCCTCGTTCATGGGGTCGATGTTGGCTTCGCACAGGCGCGGGTACAGTCCGCCAGCGGGCTGGTCGACCTCTCGCATCGCCTCGGGGAGGAGACGGTCGAACTCGGCGTAGAACATGCGGATGATCTCGCTGCTTCATTGTTGACGATCGTTTGGCGCTGTTTATCCCAGAGGATGGGGTTCGTGTACCGGCCTTCGTACTGCGGATCCGCCTTTAGATAGAGCTCCTTGAGCAGCATGAATCTGTATAACGTGTCTCTCTCCGCGGACCCAAACCGGCCAGAGAAGAACCCCCGCTCGATGATGTCTTCGAGTTCCTTGAGGGTTCGGACGATCCTGGTGCCATGCGTCCGACAGCAGTACCCCAGGTATAGCACGTAGTGGTCTTTCTGTGCGGGGAACTCCGAGGATGGGTTGCTCGAAACGGACGAGCGGAATGTCGACGGAATTGTCGACGGCTTGCGACGAAACTCTCCGTCAGCATCAGCATGTTCAGTGTCAGCAAGGGTAATACCGATGGCATATATGCATATCTGGTTTGTCATGTTCTCTTTTCTGGTCGGAACGCAGCCATCAGCAGAGCATCCTGGTGGACACTCATATATAGCACCATATAATCGAGCCTGCTGGATGCCAGAAATAGGCTGCCACTATCTTACGGGCAGCGGAGGTGCGGAATAATAGCATGTCTCAAGTCTGTTCTGCATTACTGGGCTACAACCAAACCCAGTATGTCGCAAATCAACATGCAATAGAATAGTCATCAGTCGTAGTGTATATACAACATCATTGTAGTCTACACCTTGGACTCGGTATCAATACCAAACCGCCTGGCAAGTTCAACAAGCCCGTCGCAGCTTGCATCAATCCAGATATCCACGTACCCCTCGTCCCGTGCCTGCTCCACGTCCAACGTCTCCTCCTTCAAACGCTCCACATAAATCGTCTGAAGCCCGCAGGCTTTGGCACCCTTCAAATCCCTCAGATGCGCCGCCACAAGCGCACACCCTCCCGGCTCCACTCCGAATCTCTCCGCTGCCCCGCCGTAGACCTTGGGCGACGGCTTGTACGCCCCAAAGTGCTCTGCACTGAGCACCTCCGTGAAGGGCAACGAGCCGTACCGACAGAGATCCTCAAGCAGAGCCACGTTCCCGTTGGACAGGGTGCAGGTGCGGAACTTGCGGTTCAGCAGTTCCAGGCCGCGAACGGTATCCGGCCACGGGGTGAGCCGGTGCCAGCTCATCGCGAGATCCCATCTCTGGGCGTCGGTGAACAGAGTCTCAAGACCGTGGGCTTGGAGGAGCGTGAGAAGGTACGAGTAGTGGTGCTCATCGACTGGGACGAAGGGCTTTGATGGATCGCGGTTCTGGGTGAAGTGGTGGTATGACTCGCGCCATTCCTCGGTTATGGCGAGCCAGTCTGATTGAGTCATTGACGAGACTTTGGCGCGCACGGCGTCGGAGAGATCCTTCTTTGGGTCTTGAAGCGCGCTTTGTGCTGCGTCATGGAGAGCTTTGGAGACGGGGGTGCGCCATTCGACGACGGTGCCAAAGACGTCGAAGAAGAGAACTCGCGGGAGAGGTTGGGATGGCATTGGCTGATGGCTTGTAGTTCATGAATTGAGATGAAATATGGGTTAGAGAAGGGTGCTGATTCAGCCGCAATCAAATCCCACACGATATGGAATATTATGAGAGATCAACGTGGTTGATATTTCTTGTTGTTTTGAGAAAGACGACTGTACCCCGCAAAGGCGTCATATTGCCTAACGCCGAGAGCGGCGTACTAACTGCCAGGTCAGTATAAACGTTCAGCCTGAGGCTTACCGGTGCCTCAGTGACTGAGAGACGTTGAGAAAATTGACTGATATCCAAGCTTCTGACAGAATTAATTGAACAAATTAGTTAATTCAAAGAATAATGAGGCGGCTCAATTGCGGTAGGAACTAAGTGTGATGACTCCGAACTATAGTCGACAAGTGGATGAGCATGTCGATAAATCACATCATCACATAGTCCATTGCTTCAGATAGATCAATGATCATCCTATTATTAGAGTCTCAATCAATCATCCTGGACGTTGACAGCTGCAGTTTAATGATCATCAACGGCTGCACCATGTATGATTAAATTAGTGCAAGGTAGTCGTAGCCTCGAGCTGACATCTCGGTATTATGGATCCCTCGAGTTCAATCTGATGATGTATGGCAATCCAGCGTCTGTACTCCGTACATGTCTATGAGCTTTTCTCTTAGAATAGATAATTGAGGGGTTATATCTCGTCTGAGACTATCTAGACCGGAGTATAGCAATCAGGTGGAGCAGTTGAAGTAGTTGGGGCTGTTGTGTATGGACCTGTCATCTCTCAGAAAGAACGTCTTTTCTTTGTTGTTCTTTGATCAAAGACAAAAGTACAACCCCTGAATGCAGAACTCCAGGCCAATGCTACTAATGCTAGACTAATTGATTGCAGTGGGGTCACTAACGACACCGGGCTAAACTAAGCAGTTTAGTTGGATTATTACAGAGCAGTAGACTTTTGTTACGTTCCTTGACTTTTGGTCTATCCAAGGCATCACGTTCTTCTGCGGTTGGATGACTAGGATAAGGATAGAGGTCAATGACTACGGCTATGAGATACTATGTACTACTACAGACAAGAGAATGTATATTCGTTTACTGAAACTGGTCTTTCTTCATTGTCTCTTGCAGATTCCAGACGCATGGCACAGAATACCTCTGGGTCATATCATGGATCCAAGGACATAGGAAAAGGGGCCGGAGCAGGGACCACTTAATCTATGAGGGTCGAATGAGTTCCTTCCTTCAAGCCTATGAAGTTATATTATTATGAACACAATTCGATTTACGTCTCAATCAGCCAATCTCAAAACAGTCAAGCGCTCCGTAGTAAGTTCAGTTCTGAGCCCACAGTAATAAAGCTAAGCCAAGAACCAAAAACTGGGACGCGGCCCGTCTGTGTTTGTGTACCTCTCCGGTATCCAAGGAAAAGACTCGGGTGTTCCCTCACTTTCCGAGGTTTGTCCTCTGCCTGGGTCATCTGTTCTGTTATGGTGTTGATAATAAAACAATTATATGGCGGTGGTGGGTAGTATATAGCATTAATTGGGTAACATTATTGCTACCTTACTGACCTCGTCTTGCATTCGTCTGCAGCGCTGCATCTCCTGTAGTCAAAACTAAAAGATTAACTTTGATCCAATAAACCAATTGATTGCTCGATCACACGCGACAACCGAGTGGGAATCTAATACGTACTACACCCCTGTAGTTCGTCACTATAACGCTCGTGTTTAAACCTACCACATGCTCGGATTCGAGAATATCATTCCGTACTGAAACACGGACCAGAGGCTATGCCGATCTTGTTAAGAAGCAAACGCAGGGTCTAGATAGCTATGATGATATCTGTGCCATGGCGTGGTTTAAATGATCGCATTGCCAATTTCGCTATCGTATGATCCCCCTGTCGATCAATACCTTACTAATGAGTGGATGGTTCCGTATATTCCGTTCGAGACTTACCTTAGGGGTATGCTGTAATACTCTTGAACAAAACATTGGAAGGATACAGAGGGACGAGACAAGAGCTTTGCTTTCATATATAGACGAGGATCATCACTAGCATCACGTCCCGTTATTTGAATGATACTCATTTCGCTGGTTCAAGGTCCATCATCAGTTGAGTGGAGTTTATACCTTTGTAGTTCATACTAAGAGAACAATTTCCCCGTAATTGCCAGGGTCATACGGTAAGGTATACCTACCTTACCTACCTTACCTTAGGTACCTACTTGTACGGAGTCTCTCCCGTCTACTCCGTACCTTAGACGTGAGGTGATAATAAGAGAATACGTACTACAGTGTACCATTTTATTATTATGTACCTATTATTGCATGGGCCTGGGTATGATCAGAAACAGAGTACAGCCTGGTAATCATGATACATACACCAGCCTGTGCCTGCCAGCGTCTCCTTTTCCCTTTTCTCCCTTCCTTATCCTCTGAAGGCTGAATTAACGCGCATGTTTCATATCCACTTTTGCTGTTTTCTTTTTCTTGTTGTTCTCTACGGATGATTAATCATCTTTATTAATTCCTAGTTGGTTATTATCACTTCTTTCCTCTCCCAACAACGGACAGGATGCGACCAACATTAAATGATAGCCAATACCGGCCGAGTCCTATCAATTTGCCGTCCGTTTTGATCCGTCGTCTTTAGTCTCTATCCAATAATCCACCGACGCATCCATCGATCCGACACTTCCCACTCAATATCAGTTAGTCCAGTCTAGGCTGCATACCTGTAGCTCTGGTGGGGTCCGGTATTATTGTGCTCCTCAACCTTCCACTAATTGGATTGCCGTCCTTTATTACTTTCATATGGAGTACTCCGTAGTACGATGGTGAGGAGTACCCCATCGGTGCTTTGGTGCTATTCAGTAGTGCATCCACCTCCTAACGAACTGCCCCCTGGACTGGCTCAATCTTAGTTCCTTTCAAAGATGCTTGGACAGGTGCCTGTGCCGCAAGGCTAAAATCCATCCTGCCAACTAAAAAGGGGGAAAAAACAGAAGAAAAAAAGAAAAAAGAAAAATAAGAAATTGGAGACTGATCTAACGGGCCTCAGCTGCATGGGCTTGCTCTTTCCACTCGCCACCTATTGACTAGATAGCCTAGACTTCTAGTTTCGAAGGATGAGCGATTGAATGCAAGACCGGCCCTCATCTCGCAGGTAGATAGACAGTCACTCTGCCTGCGTCTGTCGTCTGTCTCGAGTCTCGAGTCTCGATCTTCACCCTTTCCCCCGCGTTGCGCCGATTCATTATCTCCATCCTTATCCTCCAATCCACTCAATTCTTTCGCTCTTGTTGCACCAGTTAATTCGGCATCTATGTCTCCTCGCATTCGCATGATAATCTTTTATCCTTAATATCCACGTATATAATAGACAAGTGCAGCACCATCCCTAGAGGGTTCAACCTTCTGGAGCTGTTCCAACCTGAGGTACGTGCACGTTTACGCAAGACTAGGGAGGCTGGATTGTTCAGCCTTCAGCACTTGAGACGACCGGCCTGGATTCGGCTGACTTGGTCGGTCGCTGTAGATTCATTGGGCGACCATTCTCGAAATTACCGCTGCTGGCCAGCGTCATCGTTCTCCCCGGCAGTCGTCGACTGACTGCCGTTGACCTTCATCTCGTGTCACAGTCTTGAATCGGATCGACGGATGCCCGTATGAATTGCTTTGATTCGGATCTGTGGGAACGGACCCGACTGCTCTGCGCTGGTCAACTTCCGATCCCCTTGGTGTTAATGGTTGAAAGCTCCGACTCGTCTATTCGCTCTGAACGATAGTATCCATGGCCACAGACGTCCAATATCAAAGCCCTTCGGCGGCTCAGGCGTTCCCCACGCCGTCGACGACGCCGCACCGGGTGCCCTCCATACATGTCCGCAGCGACTCATCGCCGATCCGCTCCGCATCACCTCTTGCCCCTCACAACTCTTCCCCCGAAGGACCGAGTGATCTGGACGATGTTGGGGATGAAGATACTCTGTCACCTTTTGACCCGCGAAGATTCACACCTACCCTACATGCCTCCTTAGTGTCGGAGATTCTTTCTCTGCGGCGGGAAGTGGAGAACAAATCCAAGGCGATTGACGTGCTGGAAAGAAGCTTGGACGAGTCCCGGACTGAGAACGAGGGTCTAACTGACCGTCTGTCACGAAGCACAAAAGAGACCCGGTCTCTGAAGCATCAATTGCAGCTCCTGGAGGGTGGTACCTCCTCCGCCTTGACCGAGCTGGCAAAAGAGCGAGACGAAGCTCTAGAAAACATCTCGGATGTACGAAGGAAGCTGGAACAGGCGCAAAAGAAGGCCCGCAGTCGAGAAGAGGAGCTCGAGCGGACCCAAGGTCTCTTAGACCGCGAAAGAGAGTCCTGGGAGGGAGAGCGTAGAAATCTCGAGCGTAAGGTCCATGTGGTGGAGGGCCGGCTGAAAGTCGTCTTGAATGAGGTTGCCGCGGCGCAAGCAGCAGCTTCCGTGCCCCCTGTATCGTCAAAGCCGGATACCCCAGAACCTGTCAGACCGTCCACCACCGAGAGGGGAAGCGATTCGGCCAGTGTGCATTCCAGCAGCCAAGGACGCCGTCGGACGAGCGTCACCAGTGTGAGCTCCGACGATGACGCTGACTTTCATAATGTGCGCTATTCTACAGCCAGCCTTGCGAATGCCCGAGACGGCAAGCCCAACGGAGTGAGTCTGGCCCAGGAACTGGCGTTCGACGAGGAGGACGAGTTCGACAATGAGCATGACGACTCAATTCTGGATTCGCCTGAGGCGCTACCAGAGGAACGGCCGACTTCGGTCCACTCCCATGCGTCGCTGTCGATGAGCTTGAAGGCTCGAAAGATCCTTGGTCTTTCCATTGACAGCAGCATAGACGGTCATGCAGTGATTGACAGAGGCCTAAACAGTCCTGCCAAAGTTTCCTCGCCCACATTCGAATACCGAGACACAGGTATCCAGTGCTCCCCGCCGCCGTCTCCTCAATTACCTCCTGAAAGTCCACTTGAGCATAATTCGCAGGCCTTGCCACTCTGTTACCAGGCGAAGGACAGCGGTACTCCGACCTTGACTATCGACATGAAATCGACATCTTGTCAGACGGTCGGCGACCTGCCCAGCCCTCCGTGGACGCCCCAGCTTGCCGAAACACCAATGACTGCAGGCCCACAACCGGCTGCAACAGCCTCGACATCGACGCAGACCGATCTCGTTCCAGCCCGTGCGGCAGACGAACAGGACGCGGTTGCAAGTCCTACAAAATCAGCTCCTACGGCGATTGAAGTTCCCATGATCGCCATTCATCCACCGCGTTCCGAGCCTTCTTCGCCTCGAGGAAGCGTTGTTCTGCCACCTCGGACGAAAACTGTCTCCTGTCAAACAACCTTCAAGACCGTCGTCGACAGTCGATCGGTTGCCATCCAGACCGAAGAGATTCGTATCGACAAGCGACCGATCAAGTTGCCAGCTAGCTTGCTTCCCTCTGCCATCCCTGACATGCCGCTAAATGTGTCGCGCGCTCAGAGCAGTTCAGATTCACCCATTCAGCCGTATCGACCCCCGTCACGAAGGCAGGAGCGCGGAGAAACCAAACCGCCTCCACTGCCTGTCAAGGCTGCATCGAGAAGCAAACCGCCCGCCATGGTGCAGGCCTATCCTGGGAACAACGACAACGGCCCATTGTCGGAGGATTCTAAATCTGACTTGAGGCGGCCCTTCAGATCAAGCAGTCTTTTTGCCGGCTTCGAGGATGAAAATGGCATGGACTCGCGGGACACAACGCGAGATATCTTCACAGATGACGAGCTGCTCAATCGGCCGTTTGCCTCATATAAACTGAAAAGGGGCAAGCTGATCTCAGCGCAGGAAAGGTCGAGTCTGGACGATACCGTACTGACAGAAATTGACGAGCACCTCCTCGATGCTGATTCTCAAGTCCTCGAGGATCTGGAGCCGTCTGAATCGTCGCCGCGTGGGCAGAGGCGAGGTGTGACAGGTTCATGGAACGAGCGGGATGGCCGGACGGCCATAAGGGACCCTAACGCCGCAGCAGGGCATCGGCGAAGAGCACGCAGCCCAAGCGAGCCGAGTATTGACAGTGGCAGTGGGGCATCGAGCGTTGCTCCTCCGTTCCCCGTTCCAATTCGCCTCAGTTCAAGAAAATTCCCCGGCAACGGGAGCGATGGACGGCAGAGCCCAACTCCCTCCAACCCACGCAACTTCTCAGATCGCGGACGAGTGCCCATTGTGCGGAGACCGACACTGCGTCGAGTACGTTCAGCAGCGGCTATGTCTCAATCGGAGCATCCAGAGCGGCCTCCGAGCCAGTCGTCTCCGTCCTCCTATGGGCTGGAAAGCCCTCAGTATCCGCCGCTGCCATTTGATGACATTACGGCGCCTCGGGACAGGATGGCTCTCAGAAGACGGTCGATGCAGCGTCCCTCTGTCCCTCAACCGTTTGCCCATGAACGGCAAGACTCGAACGCAACGACCTCAGTGCAGCCAACCAGTGTGGTCGACGCCATCGCGCAGACAATGATCGGAGAATGGATGTACAAGTACGTTCGGCGGAGGAGATCTTTCGGAGGCGTGGGTGAGCCCAAGGACAGTTGGGAGGGCAAAAACGCCGACGAGGTATCGGCCAACATTACCAACAGCGGAGTGCGTCACAGGCGATGGGTTTGGCTCGCGCCATACGAGCGAGCGGTTATGTGGAGCAGCAGGCAGCCTACCACTGGTCCTGCGCTGCTAGGCAAAAGTGGCCGCAAGCGTAAGTCCTCATCTTTTCCAGGGAGAGTGATGGGTTCGACTTGGTGAGACTAACTGGCACAAGTGATCATCCAATCCGTTCTCGACGTCAAGGACGATAATCCTCTACCCAAGGGAGCGACCATTGCAAACCCGTTCAACCGATCGATTCTGATCTTGACCCCCAAGCGCGCCCTGAAATTCACCGCCACCAGCATCGAACGGCATTACGTCTGGTTGACTGCACTCTCATTCCTGAGCCATTCGGCAACGGGCATTCAAGATCTTGCCGCTCTGCCTCCCATCCCGCAGGCCGAGTTCGAGTCGCCGGCGCCCACCGCGAGTCTCCGCCGAAACCCAATTCGTGACTCGATCCGCATCGCCAAAGGGCGCCCGCGACCCAACATCAAGGGTAAACGCAACAGAGCGCCCGCCCCGTTGCCCGAGCTACCCGCCAATGGTTCGGAGATGATTGACTCGATGCTCGACGCGGCCGACCCGCCGACCGTGCCTCGGTTCTCGCACGCCCGCAAGCGCAGCAACACCACGTCCCGGATGCCGGTGATGCGCAGCTTTTCCAGTCAGGGGACCATGCCGTCGATCCCGTCCATACATAGCATGGCCACGCGCGGGGGCTCCCCCACCTCGCACGGGCACGGCCTCAACAGCGGCCGCAGCAGCCTCAGCCGACGCACGTCGGAGGCGAGCGGGCCGTCCAGCATCGGTATGGGTAACTTCTTCGACGCCATTGGCACCGTTCGCATGGAGGCATTCATCGACCAGACGGCGTCTGTTCGGTATCGCCCTGGGACGCGGTCACGGCACGCACGCAAGCCGTCGAGCCAGTGGGGATCAAACAGCCAGCGGTTCTACGGGGAATTCGCCACGCCTGCGGACAGCGAGCCCGATCCGTTCAGAGGATTCTAGCCGGGTGAATTGATTTTTTTTTATCGTGTATATCGTTATTACTGTATGTTGCAAGAGATACCACTTGACGCTTCGCTTGTATTTCGCATTGTGTCTTCTTGAAAAGTCAGTCGATATGCATATACATATATCTCTATCGCAGGACACAACCATCGAGGTCATTCGCCTGATACGCTTCCTCTCCCATCAGGATATACTTTGTAGACCAATCCCAATCTCCGTCCAAGTCCAATCCCATATCAATATACAAATCACAGCTTAGCAGCCTCCTTCACCTCCCCAATCTTCAACTTAGGCGAATACTTCTTCAGCACGCCCTCATTGTGATACTATTCCGTATAACCGTTAGCCTCTTTTCATGTATACGTTGAAAAGAGAGCAGAACGCACCTTCCAAAACTGCTTCGAGGCATCCTTGCCCGCCACACGCTTGAGGATCTTGGCGCCGCCGGGATGCTCGTCAATGAACTTGGTCACGTCGTAGACGCTGTTGTCGATGATGATGTAGAGGCCCTTGTCGGGGGTATTGTGGGTTGCGACTTCGGCGGGGGTGAAGGATTGGGTCATTTCGTTCTCGGCGTTCTTTGGGTTCTTTCTCTCTTGTTATCGCGGTGATTTCTGGAGGGGAAGTTGAGGTTGGTGATGTCGATGTGGAGGTCTCGCGGTTGACTGATGGACAGTTGGAGTAAAGGTAGAATGGGGAGATGATGAGTGGAGTACGGATACTCCGTAGTCTATCCGTACTCCGTAGCTCTCAATGAAGCTGGGGTCTAGTCTACGACAGCCGAGGTAAAATCCTAAGTCTCGCGTCCGAACCGCGGTCATGGGCAATTCTAATGCGCGGGCGGTGATTGGTTACTCTATATTCCACTCAGCCCTTACCTAAGGTACTTCTAGAGTAGTGCTCTGTAGGGTGTGTGGATCATAAGATACTGTATTATCTAATTTTCAGAAGTATTGGTATTGTTGCGAGAAATGCTACAATTATATACAGATACAGATAGGTGCTGAAGCTGAGCTGATTAATCTTTGCTCTTCTCGCCGGCTGCACCCTGTCCCTTGGGGACTTTGCGGTCCAGCCCCAGCGTCTCCAGGTCCTTCTTCTTGTAGTAATGTGGCGCGACCTCGACCAGCCACTCTGGCTGCAGAGGCATGTTGCTGCGCATGTACTCCTTGCTCGTCAGGACGAGTTCGTAGTAGATCACCCAGCGGGGGTTGACCTCGAACAGGGTGCTGGACGGGTGAAGGTAGACCGTCTGGCCGTTCTTGACCGTCCGGTAGCTGTCGCCGCCGCGCTGCAGTCGGGCCGCGTTCGGGAAGAAGCCGGCTGTGATCGCTTTCTGGATGGGGACGTAGTTGTTCGATCCGCATGTGCTGATAGTGACCTCGACGCGGTCGCACAGCTTCGCCAGCTGATCGCGCACGTCGCGAGCGCGCGTCAAGCTACGCTGCTGGAGGAAGTTCTCGCGCGCCCAGATATAGCTGAAGTCCGAATCCACCCACTGGTTCCAGATGTTGAGCAGCGTCAGGTGGTCGCCGCCGTCTTTGACGGTGAACCGGTTGCGCGCGCTGTCTGCGTGGATCTTCTTGTCCTTGGGCCGGAAGAAAAGAGCGCTGGCCTCGCCTAGCATCGACACAATCGATAGAACCTCCTCCACGCAGCCGTACTTGTCCGCCGCGAGGATCGCCTTGGCCAGCATCGGGTCCGTGGGGAACTCGGCCATCTGCCGTCCGATCTTGGTCAGCTCCCCGCGATCGTTCAGTGCCCCTAGGGCATACAGCTGCTCCAGCGCGCGGATGATCGTCTCGGCCGGCGGCGGGTCCATAAAGTCAAAGTCGAGCAGCTGGTCGATTCCCAACGACTTGAGCATCAGAATGACACTGCTCAGGTTCGTCCGTTGGATCTCTGGCGTAGTGCTCTCTTCCAACTCGTTGTAGTAAGCCCATCGCGTGTACAGGCGGAAACACTTTCCCGGGCCAACTCGACCGGCTCGACCGGCTCGCTGGTTCGCCGACGCTCGCGAGCAAGGTGTTACCACCAGACTCTCCATCCCTGTGCGCGGGTTGAAGACATTCTCCTTGGCGAATCCAGGATCAATGACGTAGACAATGCCGTCGATCGTCAAACTGGTTTCGGCAATGTTCGTGGCCAGCACGACTTTCCGCGCTTTCGGTGGGGTGGGCTCGAAGATCTTGGTCTGGAGCTCAGACGGTAGGTTGGCGTAGATGGGACATATGACCATCTCGGGGATCTTGCTCCCCAGTTTGCGGGCCGTCTCCTGTAAACTCTGTTCGGCCGCTTCAATCTCCTCCTGACCAGTCAAGAACACCAGAATATCCCCTGGCCCTTGGCTGACATGGATCTGGAAAACAGTCGTGATTGCGGCTGCCAAGTAATTCGCCTCGGGCTGCGACGTGTAATGAATATCCACGGGATACCGACGACCAGGGATATTGAAGATGGGTGCATCGTCAAAGTATTTCTGGAATTTCTGTGCGTCCATGGTAGCAGAGGAGATCAGAAGCTTCAGATCCGGCCGCGCCTTGGCTATATCTTTGAGCAGGCCGCAGGCAATATCTGTAGGGACCGTTCGCTCGTGTGCCTCGTCGATCATCAGGGCCGAGTATTGGCCCAGATCAGGCTCGGTTAGCAGCTCACGCAGCAGCATACCGTCGGTCATGTACTTGAGCACCGTCTTGTCGCTGGTGTTGTCCTCGAAACGGATAGCATAGCCCACTTCGTTGCCCAGTTTCACTCCCATTTCTTCGGCCACACGAGCCGCAACACTCATTGCGGCCACCCGTCGCGGTTGCGTACATCCCACCTTCATGCCGTTTTTGGTGAAACCGGCCTCGTGGAGGTATTGCGGGATCTGCGTGGTCTTGCCGGACCCGGTCTCTCCCACAATGATCAGGACTTGGTGATCATGCACCGCCTGAATGATCTGATCCCGGAACTGGTAGATGGGTAAGCTCTTCCGTGTCTCCTCAATCGACGCCGCTTTCTTCTCCGCCGCGTCTAGCTTCTCCTGAAGCAGCCGCTGCTCCTGCGTTAATGGTTTGCGCGTCCCCTCGAGCTTGGTGTCCATGACGAAATTGATCTTCTGCGAGTCGTCAAAGACATACTCGTAGTCGCCCTCGTCCACGAATTCTGCCCGTTTAATCTGCGCCTTGGCCTTGGCCGTCTGCTCCATCTCCCATTCCTCGTGCTCGGTGATGAACCGCTCCTGACCGCGCTCGTCACGGTCCACATATCGCTTGTACAGCGCCTCCTCTTTCTTCTTCCGATCAATCTTGCCTTTCTCCGTGATGTAGTCCTCCGGCATCATATACCCGTCCCGGTGGTCGTCGATCCGTAAGCGCTCCTCCGCGAGCCGCAGCACCTCCCGGTTGCGTGCAAATTCTTCCTTCTCCCGACGGGTCAGATTGGGATTCTCGCGCAGCTCGGCCGTCTCCTCTGCGACCTGCTGCCGCAGGAGCGCCAGCCGCTCGGCCTCTCGCTTCTTGAGATACTCCTGCCGAGACCGCAGCCGCAGATCAGGCATGACGGCCGCCCTCGCCGTCGCATCGTCCGCCAGAGCCCGCCGTCGCGCCGCCTCACTCGTTCTCGTCCGATCCTCGACGATCTTCTTGCTCTTGCCATCATCCTTCTTAGCCAGACGCTTGGCCAACTCGTCCCGTTCCTCCAGGTCCCGCTTGCGCTCCAACTCCTTCTTCGTCTCTGGATCTAATTCATCGGATGCCGTAGACCGAGGCGAGGCCGACCCATCCTCCAGCCGCGTGCGCTTCGGTGGCGATTCATCAAAGTCCTGCCCCTCGTCACCCCTATTCTCATAGTCGTCATCCGGGATCTCCTCGTCGCCCCACCGATCCTCAAAATCATCCACAGCCCGTCTCCGCAGCTTCTTCGAGCGCAGCCGCTCGCGACTGCCCTCATCACGGCTACGGCTGCGGTCGCGTTTCCGGCGACTATCCTCCTTCTCCCACCGACCGCGACTCCGGTCCTTGTTCTTATCCGTGTCCTTGTCTCGACGTCTCTGTTTGTCGCGCTCCGCCTCGACATTCTGCGGCGCCAGCGAGCTCGCCGTGTCCGCCAGATCATGCTCCATATCAACTAATCGGTATTTCTTCTTCGACGCGGCATCGCTGCGGTCCCGGCCCGCCGCGCTACTGGATCCAGACGCATCCTTCTTGCCTGCGCGTCGGTAGAGCTCCGCACAGAATGAGCTTACTTCGTCAGCGTTTCCGTCGAGGAAGGGGAGGAGTTTGTCCTGTAACGAGGCCGCGGATTTGGCGGTACTGGCGGTGGCGAGGACGAAGTCGACGACGGTGGGATCCGACGCGCCTGTCAGGCGGATCAGGGAGTCCGAGACAAAGGTTTTGTGATCCATTGGTATGTCGATTATCGGTGTAGATGCTAGGGTGAATGCGTTCAATGTGTTGCAACCTTTTTGAGCCCTTTGCTCTAGTAGATACTATCGCGCATGATTGGACCGGTCAGGAACCGAGTCGAAACGAACAAAGTAGTCCGCTGTAGAATTTAGAGGTAAAAAAGGAAGCAATGAGGCTGCAACAAAACAGCGTGACCGAGGAACCAACAGTCTTGGGATGGATAGATAGTTGTCAAAGCGGAGGTCGAAAATCCACGCCGAAGGTCAAGCTGCGGTGCCAAGAAGTCGGGCAGTGGCGAGAACATGCTGATACTTGTTCCAACGGTAGTCTACACTATCTACCCCTGGTATAGCGAAAGTACGGTTTTATCTTACAAGCTCAAAGAATGCATAAATAAGACAAAGATATTTAATATGTTCTCATTCTATCTACCACCAATTGTTGCGTCCAGACTCAACACGTATAAATCACAAGTATTACCCAGTTCTCAAGCCCGCTTGATCCCATATCGGCTGGCCAGTCCTTGCTTCCCAAGGACTGCGGTTGAAAAATAAAAACAGGAAAAAATAATGACAATGGGTGAAGAGAAGATCCAGCCGAATGGAGATGGGGTCACAAATTTGTAGAAAGGTTCATTCATCATCATCACCGCCCAAAGATCCATTGCACTCCGACTCACTCCAACAAAGGAAAAGAAAGAAGAGATAAAAAAAGCTCAAATCACAGTACCGATTGCACGCTGCTCCCTTGAATGATATCCTTGCTCAATACCCCACTGGCAATGCGAAAGTGATGGGGTAAAATAGATGAGATCAATGGCTTCAGATGTTGCAAGAAAAAAGGAAAAAAGAACAGGTTCATCATACACAGCAGGGAATCCAATCATACAGGACATTGGTACATTTCGAAGAAAGAACAGGCGGTATCAGACGCTAAATCAGACTCTGACAAAGGAAAAGATTCTTTAAACGAGCGAAAGGTGACTCATACAGAGTCTAGGTCGAATCTCGAAACCGTTTTCGACCATATAATCTGAGGAGTGATGGATCGATATGCACAGGGGAGGATTCCTTCTTGATTCAAAAGAGAGAGACAGAAGCGGGCTCGATCGTGGATATAGGCAGCCGGCGTTCAGATACTCAAGGAATCCCTGATGCTGTTCGAACATCGATATGGTAGGAATTGTAGCGCAGAATTGAGAAGGCACCGACTCCGTTCAAATGAGGCGCGGATATATCAAGGGTCCCACTCACACGTCGATCATTTCGGCATCTTCAGCCAGGATCTCGTCTGCAGGGCCCCAGTTGCCTTCGTAGACTGTGGCCCCAGCACGACGTCGACGTTCTACGAATTGGACCCCATGGGTTGCGAGAACCTGATCCGCTGTGGGTCGGTCAGAAGGATCGGGGGAAATCATCCACCGGACGATCTTGTCCAAGGCTTGTTCGTGGCTTGCATCGATCATGAAGCTTGGAGGATTGACCAGCTCCCCACTGCGCGCCAGAGGCACTGCCTGATGAGGGCGGCTGTTCAGAAAACTATCTTCCCCAAAATCGTCATCGCCCAAGTCCGATGCGCAGAGTTCCTCGAATGACGGCTCCTCCGAGATGGGATTTCCGGAAGCGTCACGGAAGATGCTGGTCTCGGAGCTCCAGGTCAAGCTAGGCACATCACTCATATCACCGTTCCGAAGCTTCTGCCATGAGAGACCATTATCAGGAAGTTCCACATTGCCCGCAATCTCGAACATTATCAGGCCCAGCGAGAATATATCCGCAGGTTTATCGAAGCGGCCCATCAAAATCTCAGGACCGATGTACTCGCGATCTCCTTCACCCTCTATGCCATCTTCCGCAGGCCATCTCGTTGCCATGCCAAAGTCGGCAATCTTCAGGACACCCTCAAAGGTAATAAGGATGTTTGCCGGCTTGAGATCAAGATGGATGAAGCCGGAATCATGGATGTGCTTCAGACCCTGCTGGAGGTTAGCCCTTGCCGACCATTCTAATTTTCAACAGGAAACAAGACAGGCTTGACCTACCAAGGACAATTCTAACAATATCTTCCAAATCCGGAAATCATCCAATCTCGCCTTGAGGCCAACCTGGGCAAGGAACACATCCAGGCTACCTTCCTCGCAAAATTCCGTCTGAATGTACAGATGACCGCTATCTTCCCAACTGTCGACGAACGAAATCACATGGTCCGAGTTGGTGAGGGCTTTCAGTACATCCACCTCACGGATGCGGCGTTCACGGTCTTTCAGGCCGGCATACGGCTGTTTCGATTTCTTGACTGCCCACACCCGTGCAGGCAGCGCCCCAGGAGACTTGGCCCCATTTGGGAGAGAGAATATGGATGATAGTGACATTTCATGAGCCTGGGCCACGCGATAGACCTGGGAAAATTCGCCGGTTCCCACAAGCTCCACCTGTTCAAAGCGGGAAGTCAAGCTTGGGTCCACATCCGGGGCGTGATACCCGCTCAATGAGAGGCTAGGTCGCTTTCCCGATTGCATGAAAGAATCACGTGGGCCAGTGGGAGTTGCTGGCAAGTTAGAAGAGTTGAAGTCCGGCTGGAGCGGGTGCTGGTCGTTGTGTGCGGAAATGGACAGACCGCTGGGATCTGGGGGAAACAGGTGATCCTGAGGGGTGCGAGGGGAACCCCGCTGGAACCTGTCATGTAAAGGACTCGAGTTGTTTCCGAGTGCTTCGGATAGTCGTTCCAAGGATGCAATCTGCTGCGTGGCCGGCGGATAGGTTCTAGAGGGGAAGAAAGTTTGCTTCGTTGGAGTCGGTGGAAGATCATATTCACTCAATGGCTGACTGTCAGGCTGAGCGCAAGGTGACTGAGACTGTGTCAGCTCATCACCGTCCACACTCACGAAGCTGCCTCGGCGCGAGAGGTCTGGCTTCTTAAATGAGTTCCCAAAGATACCCATGCCCCTTGCGAAAGATCCGGACGCGGCGCTGGGGGGATGGGACGGGGAGGGGGATGGGACGACATCTGCTTGTGGCATCAATCGAGGGCGTTCCCACTCGGGCATCGGCTTCTGCCCCGTGGGGAACAGATTGATGGGTCGCTTGCAGGGGGTATCAGGCATGTTCTTGTTGAAACCGAGTATGTTCTGGTGATCTTCTGCATTACGATTCTTCTTCGAGATTAGACCCGTTGACATGAATGCGGCCGGCAGAGGCTTGACCAGCTTGTAATTCTCCGGTGTCGCAAACGAGTCGACGGACGATGTCGAGTCCTCACGATTTAGGTGTCGTACGGCACCAGGGCGTGTCGCACCCGCAGGAAGGGATTTGGAGAAATCGAAGACGCCGCGCGGCCGCTCGGACTTATGCATGGGCTCATGGGTAGGCGAGTCGTCTGCCAAGCTTGAATTGGACGAGGACTGTGTAATAGTTCTGGAAAGAGGATGCGCTGCAGGACGCACCTGTCCTGCACCCGCGGCGCCATGTGATGAGAAGAGAGGGCTGACTGGTGCAGGTCGCGGAGAGAAGAGACCCTCGCGGCTCGGCTGGAAGAGGTTACCATCCAGAGACATGCGCGGCCGCACGGTCATGGGAGAACCTGGATCCGTCGTCTCAGCTGTGTCGCCTATATTTCTGGGTCGGGAGAAAAGAGAGCGGTCGGTTTGGCGTTGTTGTAGTGTCGATCGACGGAGAGATGATGAACGTTTGGGAATCGTGTTGAACGGGCTCCCGAAAGGCGGAACAGGTGAAGGGAAAGATGGCGTATCAGTGACAGCTGGAGTTTCTGCAGCAAAATCTTCAACAGTGCTGGGGGAGGGGCCCTCGTTGTCGAAGATACTGAATTCGCCGGGGTAGTTGGCGGCATGAACACTTCGCCTCTTGGCCGAGGGACTGCCTCGTGATGCTCGGTCGAGGTTCATAATCCCGTCACTACGTTTTAACGGGCTTACGGTAGCAAATGAACCAAAAGTTCCACTGCGTCGTTTCTCGATCCTCGACAGTGTTGGCCGCGGTGCAGGCGTGTTTTCTGCGCAAGTCGAAGCCTCGTTCAAGCCCGTGCCGTCAGAGACATTGTCATTAGACTGTAAGTCAAGTGCTGGAGTCGCGGGTGTGTTCTCCGCGCCGACTGGAGATAATGCCATGATCGGAGCCGGCTGCGCAGGCTTGGCATTCCCTTGGTCTGTTGAGATGTTGAGGGCGCGCTTGACGGGACTGCGCGGTGATGTTCGCGCCCGCCGCATGACAGGTCTTGTGATTTTGGCGCTGGGCGGGTACGGAAGAGCGAACGGAGATGGATGAGATGTACTGGGGAAGAGTACAAAGTTGTTCTGTGTAGATCGTCGCGATGGTGAGAGAGGGGACGAGATAAATGGCGTGCTTTTCGATGGCGAGTGGCTCCGAGACGCGAGAATTGTGAAATTGGAGCTCTTCGAAGGGGATCGCGATAGTGACCGGCGCAACTGTCTGATTGCGGAGCTTGCATCAACGTGATGGATGCCTGAGTGTGAGGGCAAGTGCAGTGTGCCGCCCGCATCGCGATGCGGTGAGAATGTTGCTACCATATTGGAAATTATCGGCAACAAGTGTGGTCGTGCTTAATTGATAGCGTAGGTTGCTGTAAATGAGGAAAGGCGAGAGACGCTTTGGAATACTTGTGATGGTGATGATGCCGCAATGAAAGGAGCAATCACCACAAAGGCTGAAACCAGACCGCGACTGGCGTTCAAAACAACAAAGCAATGAGGAGGAGAGAGCGCCGGTGGCGGTGCTGTTGTCCTCGCGTCTGACTTGAAGAAGGCGGGACGAGTCGACAGCAGCGGAATGCTGTGAGACTTGGGGGCGAAGCAAACAACAGCTATTGTTTCAAAGCGGGACAAACAGTATCAACAATGCGAAACAAATGACGGGTGGCACTTCACCAACTCATGGCGAGCACCAAGTTCGGAAAGTCCTTGGTAATCTCCCATTCAAGTCCAAGGGAAGTGTGCCAGTAGGGGAACCAAAAACGCACGGAAAGCGTGTTGAGCCTCCTTTGTGCCCGCTGTAGCACTGGGACCACACGCCTGAAACACTCGGTGGTATGGCGGTTCTATTTTCCTGGAGCTTTTCGGAGTGCAACCAATGGAACAAGGAATGTTTTGGAATAACAACAGGACGTCAGAGAAGCAAGCGCGACGCGAACAGGCGCAAGAGCGACTGGCGAGAGGCACAGGCGCGAATGAGTTTCTGACGCGAGTAATGCACGGCGTTGGCGAATAGCCAAGGGCGAGAGAATATGCGAAGAGTTCAAGACGACGAAAGGGCGGATTTGGCTGATTGAAGGGGAGTTGATAGCAGCAATATGGTTTGTCCCTTGAGTCTCCCTTTCCTCCTTTAAACGTTGAATGGCTCCCTCTTTAAAGCAGACGAGCAGGGCGCACAAGGGGTCGAGAGAATATGGGGACCGTCCCGAACAAGTAAACGACGACAGACTCTAGAGCTTCCAGACAGCCACGCGAAGTCAAAGGTCGACTGGTTGGAAGAGAGGGGGTCGCGAAGGAAGGGATGAGCTGATGGAGTCGATAAACGGAGGAGTGGACACTGGACGATAGACGGAAGTTGCGGTATGCAGAGTCAAAGCCCAATAAATCATCCGAAGGAGGGGGAAGAACGGGGAGGATCTGATATGGTGGGTTAAAAAGGCTGTGGGTTCCTCTTTCCTTTTGGATGAGCCTAACGACAGTAGTTGAGATCTTTTGTTCTGGACGATCAGAGCTCGGTAGGTTGTTGTTATATTGAGGATAGAGAGTTTAAGGAAAGGCGAAAAAAAGTTTCAGTTACGTGAGCCTATGCCAGGCACCGTCAATCGTCAGACTCCGTCAGTCCGTAGGAGGGCTTGTGAGAGGATGGAGTATCTACAGAGTACTGGGGGATTCGCCCCCCCATCTCCAGCCAATCCTCAGGCGGGACTCGATGTTTTTGGTTTCGCACGCGCAGCGCGTCCTTTGTTGTTGACTGTCTGCCCGTTTGGGGTTTAGCGCCGGGAGCGTCACGCGTATCCCCCTCCCCACCCCATGGGTTCCGTGGATCATACGATACAATACCGTAACAACAACAAACAACACGACAACCACCACCACTGACAACAACAACCTACTTGCCTGAATACCTTGGTCAACAACGACCACTAGTTTTTTTCCTAGATACTTTCGATTCGATTCTTATTCTCAAATGGAAATTTCTATGGTGTAAACAGGCTAAATCCCGCAAACGATGGACTTTTAGTTTGACTATTGTCACAAGAGTTTCGACAAAGTCCCCTTGATCTACACGGTATCAGGGCTGATACCGGAGAATGATAACAATAATGACCTCAACTATGGTCCCTGCTCCTTCCTATCGATAATGTTGATAAGACGGACACGCGGGGGGTGGTGTCTACACGGGTTTTGGATTACAGGGATGATGATCATCTTAGGCATGATTATTCCAGTAGACAGTAGCCACTTCTTTGCTTTTCTCCCTTGCATGTGCTGGAGATTATCTAACCTCCATCGAATCCAGGCGATCGTCACACGGTCTGCCTATCTATTTGTTTACCAGAATCCTTTGCCACTGTGTTCAGATTACCGCAATGGGTAATCTTAGGCAGAGTCAGTGGCGCGATCTTACTAGGTTTCAATAATATGAAAGCGTCTTGATGTAGTGGGTGTACATAAGTCACTTTGCAATGTCGTCCATAGTAAGACCTTGTTGTGATTCCAAGGGTTTCCCTCTCCCTCATGAGAACCTTACTCCATACGTGACCCAGGAATAACGAAGTCCAACATCGCCAACTGATTATGCTAGAAAAAATATATAATAGTCAGCAAAGCCATCGAAAGTCGCCGCAAGTTCTCACCAGATCTGACCATCACTTAGCACCGAGTACCTATTGGAGACCATGGTATTAGTGGTACCCCTCTATCCACGTGTTTTGCCCTCTATCGTTATCCAAGGTCCGTTGATATGGAGCACTGATCCTGACACGTCCAACGCCATCTGAGAGGGAACATCATTATCATTGTAGAGCCTACAGTCGATCATTGCCACAGCCTGCTCCCTCATACGATCAACCACGATTGCCAATGGTTCGCACTGAATACACCCAATATTGATTCTAAACTTGGAGTAACCTGGCACTGGGTCAGAGTCCTGCTTCATCTTCCCTTGCTTTCCTTTCCTACACACAGGGTTATCGACTTATCCCCCACAGATGATCGCCAACGCATGCTGCATCCTGATCCATTCAACTCTGTCTCCTTGGCCGATGAGGGGGTCAATGCCCCAAGACGATCAGCGCTGTCCGGCTCAGGCTCTCAAGGCTTTTATCAGTGTCCATGATCATATCTATGGTTATCGCTATCATGCTGATGCAAATAACGATGATTGTGCTTCATCACATCTCTGTAACCATATCACAAATTCAACCATATGTATATTCATATATATCCCGAGCTACCGCTTGGTTCGTTATTGCGACAAATATATATATCTAGGTGATATATTTAACTGCAATTCCATGTCAAGTCTTCGGCAGGCACGCTGTGAATCTCAGGCCACTGACAATCAGGGCCAAGATCTGAACCCAAACTGCCAATATCGTCGACCCTTGATTGAACTTATTGAGAGTTGAGGGATGGGCATCCCTCTCTGGAGCCCAACACCCAAAAAAGCTCCGTGACTAAGCAACCTAGAATAGGCATCGTTCAACTAGCCTCTCGAGCCAAGACCCCTTGCACCATCCTCGTCGTCAGAGCTCAATTTTGTCATGTCTTGCCGAATTCCTTGGAAGGTGCTCTGTATCAGAGTGCTGGAATTAGATCTCGGCTCCCTCATCCGAACACCCCGAAGTTAATCTGTAGCCATGACTCGCCATCTTCCCTTGATCGTTGACTGAATATGATAAGTCCTACTTGCATCCGCCATCGCACTGATCGCGCTGGTTTCTATGCTGCTGCACGGGATGCTCGATGACCTAAATTCACTTCCCTGGATGCGCCCTTTATTCGTTTCATCTTGTTTCTAGTGCCATCATGAATACCGGGGTCTACCTCTTTGGGAGCTGGGGCCTGGAGCGACGTCCTTCTTCAGGTTGACCAACTGGGATAGTTCAGAGGAGCAACGGGCTTACCGAGGACCCCTTGATTCCCCTTGATTTCGTCATTTACCTGCGGGATTTCTGGAAGCCGTGGAGTATACCGCGGTCCGCGCTGCAGTTTCCTAGACGGTGGAGTGCGTACGGCATGTTCGACTCAATTGATGTCATTGGAGATTTAGTGGGTTTTCTAGGTAGCAGGAAGTGACATATCATCTCTATGCTTGATGTCGGTTGTCCATATTGTCAACATCAAGTGACTTTGTTTATTCTGGGTGCATTGAGGTCAGAGAAAGCGTTCGCGGCATGCGATCGATCCTACAGGTCAACCACTAGACGTCCTGATTTCTTCATGTTGTTTCCCATCAACAAAATTCCAACAGGAATCCAATCCTCCATCTCCAGGATGACAGAGCGGACGTGAAGATTTTGGCATTTGGCAACTAGCCTCGTTTCCGACACATTGGCCCAAAGGCACTGTGGAATGCGAAATCATCGGAAGACGACCCATCACTGAGTGTAGCCAGCTCCAGAAGGAAATCTCAGACGAAACTTTCTTTGACTAAACCTGGGGGATATGGACTCAAAAGGTCCCCACAGTGGATAAGTCCTCCGATCCAGCGGCGAGGTGTTGTTCTTCACAGAATGCGGCCATTACTCCAGTGTCGTCGCAGCCGGTCAGTACAGAGCATGGTAGATCTCAAGCACGTGGCTGTACTTCCGGAAACTACAGCTATGCACACAGAGCTTTAGAGAAAGCGGTATGGAGAAAATGCATCGCCGGCGAATCCACCAAAGATCAAGCACATACAGGTGGAAACGTCAGAAGCTGATGTAGTAAACTATCGATCAAGACGTCCATGAGAAATGGCGATTGTGCCAATGTTGCAACGAAATCTGTTTCGACCTGTACCAATCAAAGTTAGTTGCACTAGCAATATTGCGACGCCACTTCAACCTGGCGACTCTTCAGTCCTCAGCCAGGTTCGCCAGAAGCCGTTGTAAATAACATCATGTTTAGAATAGACGTAGAGAGTATTGACATTTTCCTGCAAAATCATTCGACAGGCTCCGAAGGAGGTCGGCGTATGCCATCTTGGGCGGTTGAAGTTTCCAAGCTAGGCCCCCGAAGAGTATCCCGGGGTGCAGGATGACATGAGCTCTCGGCATGCAGTCCGAGCCTTGCCTGGGAACTTGACATTAAAGCGATGATGCAATTTGGGAGTATCAGAAGGCCTCATTTTGAGACCAGCGAACATCCTGGACTGCAGGTGTAGCAGACATGGCCTGGACAGGGTTGTTACAAATTGCCCCGCAGCGCTGCAAGTCCTCTCGTGACTCTCTAAGCGTTAGAAATGTCACTGATGACTGCTGCAGCAGTCGACAACTCCATAGCTTCCTCGCATCTATAGCATTTCTCGTAAGGACAGTCGGCGACAACCCAGAGAATGCCCGTGCGGAAGCTATCAAATACGCTCTCAACTGTGTCAACGCCCATCCCTTGTGATATCAGGGTACCCTGTAGCATTTGTTGGAAGTTAGAGATAGATAATAGTTTGGATCCGCATAAAACTGTAAAGTGAGAGGATAAGATGAAGCCTATGTTGCTGGACTTGTTATCCTCCATGAACGTAGATTCAATGTATTACAGACGGTGACGAGAACAAACAAGCCAGCGACAGCAAAGCTGCGAAGTTCCGAAGGACTGCGAAGCTGAAATTTGAACTATTTGTGTCGAGACCAAAGAAGAGTAAAAAGACTCGAATCTCTCTGTTGGCGAGTAGGGGTTGAATCCAGAAAAGACGGCCGTTATGTCCGAGATTGAGAGTTTGTGTATGGAATAGACATATCCATCAGCTCATCACGCGTCCGACGGGTCAAGCGCGCCACCCTAGAAGAAACATTGGAGGTGTCCTGCATTTATTTGAGTCACCTGAGGCAGTATCCAGTTTCCTCTTTGTCTGTCGGCTGGAAACCTAGGGTAAGGTGCTGCATTCTCTTAGTATGTTAAGGCGGGGCATGCATACCATGAAGTGGGGGATATCTAACGTTCTTGTTGAGAATGCTGCACCATCGCTGGCAATTATTAGCCCTTTTGACAAGAATAGTCAGCTGAATTTGCTTGAATTGTGTCTTTGGTAGGAGACATATCTACTAAACATCTTCCTCATCATGACGTGCAGATGCTTTCTTTGTATACAATGGAATTGTAGTCAATATACACCATCTGTTCCAGGGTAGCTGTAGAATATAAGCCTAGGTATATACCGGTTAAAGCATATTTAGGTACCACATCATGGCTGCAAAGGAAAAACTACCTACAATGGCTGAAGTGGCTTTGGCCTCAGATGGATGCACTGCTTCCTACTGCCATGCCATATATCATACCCAGTTGTAAGTCCAGTTTGCGCATACGTTCTCTATCCATCGCATCGGATGGTTACATTCTATCTATGCCCATGTCCGTGTCCCCATCCATAGCACGGAAATTCCATTCCCGCGCGTCTAAGACTAAGGCCTATTGCAAGAGAACTGCTGATTAAATGTCCGAACCACGTAGCCTTTTCCCGACATCGGACTATTGCGGATCTAATCTTGCTGGATCCATCGTCATTCATCCCACTTTCAATCCAGTACGTACCGCTTTGTACCCTTTGTATCTTCTGTACAGAACGGTAGGAACCTCCATCGAGCACATTTGTAATTTTGTGTCTTTGAGTAGGTACTGCAACTGTCGTTAAATGCTTCCTGCGAATACTGTCTGCTACCTTGAACTGCCTGAGGCCAGTCCTCAACGCTGCAAAGTCTCAATTCCCAAGCCAGTACACATTGATCTATATGATATGCAGTTTTCAGATGTTTTCTTGAAAGCTTCGTATCCTATCCTTCTTCTAACATGCTGCTTCAGTCATTGAGCACTCTTTTTCCATCGGTAACCCGCTCAGGATATGTGGAACCGAGGACGAATTTGGGCCCGCTGTCAAGAGCACCGCACCTAACATCAACCTGCTTTTCTGATGTCGATGGGTCCGTTGTACCTTGGGAGAATCTAGTTTTCTAGTCTAGTCTAGTAGTGTAATAATAATAGTCATTCTTCAACTTTCGGTCTCTCTTCTTTCCTTCCGAAAATTACCAGGAAATAACCATGCAAAAGTAACTTATGACGCTATTTCATATGAAATTTATTTAGACGATGTTTATGCGTCCTAGCCTGCCCACCAACAGTCAGTCAATATATTCTCCAAAACGCAGTAACTTTTTTTTCGCTCGCGGTTACCTTGATGATCCTCTATTTATATTAGATCAGCTGCTCCTCCCACAGCTCTGCGATCATTTTCGAGATCTTCACTTTGCAAGTTCCTGACTTGCTTCCACCTGGAAAAATACCTTCCCTTTGCCTCCTTCCCCGCCTCAGTTGTGACATCCCCCCAAGTACAAGTACCTACATCTTCTTTTCTTTCTTTCTTGTACGATCTGATCTATGGAATCTGTTGAACGGAAGGCGGAATTGAGCTACTTCGGTGTGCGCAACATGCAACCCGAGCAGCGTCTTTCTTTGGATCCTCCCCGCTTGAGGTCAACACCCCAGGATGAGCTTCATGATCTTCTGTGTGTTGGGTTCGGACCCGCGTCCCTGGCCATTGCCATTGCTTTGCATGACGCTCTGGACCCTCGATTGAACAAGTCCGCTTCCAATATTCCTGCACAACCTAAGATCTGCTTCCTGGAGCGCCAGAAGCAATTTGCGTGGCACTCAGGCATGCTGGTCCCCGGTTCCAAGATGCAGATCTCCTTCATCAAGGACCTCGCAACTCTCCGGGACCCTCGCAGCAGTTTCACTTTTCTCAACTACCTCCACCAGAAGGGCCGTCTGATTCACTTCACTAACCTCAGCACCTTCCTGCCGGCTCGGTTGGAGTTCGAGGATTACATGCGTTGGTGTGCGCAACAGTTTTCGGATGTGGTGGCTTACGGGGAAGAGGTGGTCGAAGTGATTCCCGGAAAGTCCGATCCCAGCAGCTCGGTGGTTGACTTCTTCACCGTTCGGTCGCGCAACGTGGAGACGGGCAAGATTAGTGCCAGGAAGGCCCGCAAGGTGGTTGTTGCTATCGGAGGCACTGCGAAGATGCCTCCTGGATTGCCGCAGGATCCCCGGATCATGCACTCGTCCAAGTACTGCACAACGCTGCCGGCCCTTCTGAAGGATAAATCGAAGCCTTACAACATTGCCGTTCTGGGAAGTGGCCAGAGCGCTGCGGAGATTTTCCATGACCTTCAGAAGAGATATCCCAACTCACGAACAACGCTAATAATGCGGGATTCTGCAATGCGGCCCAGTGACGACTCGCCTTTGTGAGCAGAGAATCAAGTAATCCATATTCTGCTTTGCATTTACTGACGTATGTCTAGTGTGAATGAGATCTTCAATCCCGAACGGGTCGACAAGTTTTACAGCCAATCTGCCGCAGAACGCCAGCGCTCTCTGGCCGCCGACAAGGCTACCAACTACAGTGTTGTGCGCCTGGAATTGATTGAGGAGATCTATAACGACATGTACCTGCAGAGGGTGAAGAACCCCGACGAAACTCAGTGGCAGCACCGCATCCTGCCAGAACGCAAGATCACACGGATCGAGCACCATGGGCCTCAGAGTCGGATGCGCATCCACCTCAAGTCATCCAAGCCCGAGTCGGAAGGCGCAGCAAACCATGTTAAAGAAACACTGGAAGTAGACGCTCTCATGGTGGCTACGGGCTACTATCGCAACGCGCACGAGCGACTCCTGAGCAAGATTCAGCACCTGCGACCTACGGGACAGGATCAGTGGAACCCCCGCCGAGATTACCGGGTTGAGATGGATCCGAGCAAGGTCAGCTCACAAGCCGGCATCTGGCTTCAAGGTTGCAATGAGCGGACGCATGGCCTTAGTGACAGTTTGCTGTCGGTACTGGCTGTGCGTGGTGCCGAGATGGTCCAATCGATTTTCGGAGAGCAGCTGGAAGGAGCGGCGGTGCAGGACCACCGGCTACGAGCCATGCTGTAAGGGGGGCCGAAAAAGTGGAGGAAAAGCCGAATTGCATAGTTACTGTTCGAGAGAGTTGCGCTAAGCGAATGCCAAGGTCATTTCTCTGACAACACGAAACGAATTCCGGAAGACGGAGCAGAAACGAGGGAAACCCCTGGAGATGATATCCGATCTTACGCTCCGAGTTGATGGTGTACTCATGTCGTGAATTTTTACTGATCATCAATTGTGATTATGACCATCATAGACACTATTCTGGCGCAGTCAAGAGTTCTGGTTCATTCAGCATTGTAATGTTTTTATAGAGAGTCGGAATACATATGATTTACGTATGTCCCATCAGAAAATGAATCAAAAATCTCCATCACACCAATTTTGAAAAATACGATTCGATGTCATAGTGCGACTGCAAGTCCGAAACGGAGCTACGTACTGTATCTAAGGTGAGGACTTCGTATGTGTACCTTACTACCAGCGATGACGGAATGAATCATGGAATCTCGCCCGATAATCTGATCAGATAAAAATTTTCACGCGTTATCTGATGGCGCCATCCCACGGTTGTGTGCCAATGGGCCCGCCCATTGGCCGATGATTTCTAGCCCGTGGAACGGTGGCTGGCTTGGGCCAAGTGTCTTTCTTTTTCTTTTTCTTGATCATGTCGGACTCGTAGCCTCAGACTGCACTTCTCACTTCTCACCGCTTGAAACCCAGAATAATTTTTATTCATACTTAGGTAGTGGACTGCTGTAACTTGTAAGGTAGGTATCTGAAATGCAAGTCCTCGTACAGCTAGGTTGCACAGTCGGAACTCGAACTCGAAGTCTTTGCTTTTGCTCTTCGAGGCCGCGATCCCGCTGATTGATTACAGCAAGCCAGACCCCACTTACTCCTGAGGGTTGTGGGTATTGGCCTTAAGCTCGAGAACTAAGAAGCGTATTAGGTAACCGGTCAAGGCAGTGTACGTGGGATCGGCAGTCTCCATCGCTTACCGCGTCAGGAGTTGAGGATGGGTGCTTTAGCAGAGTGTGGACTAGGCGTTTGGGTAGAAGACATGGCTCGTAGATTGGGTCTGCGTATGCATGGTTTCTGGATGAAGGGACTAGGGACTATGCAGGGCCTCGAGTTTGCACAAACAAATTCATATTTCACTCTTTGATGTAGGTTCCAGAGTGCAGACGGCTAATTGAATTGCCAAAGACACGACATGGTGTGGTCTTACCACATCGAACTAATTACTGATTGATTAGGAAATAGGAAATTAGGTCGTTGATTGATAACCTTCAGACGCCCCTCTTGCGTATGTCGTTGGTGCTCCACTGCCCAGACACTTGCCAGTAGCCAGAGAAATTAGTGCGTGTCGTGGCTCGTACTCTTTTGTGCGGCATATTCTTCTAGCCGCGACAAGGATCATCAGACCACCTGCTCCAAGTCCGCTATACGCTACGCTACGTTTATCCTCGGCGATTCCTACCCAGCCGGGATGGCCACGATGATCGTGAATTGCTCATGTCACGGTCTCACCCACCTGCGCGGATATGACTGGCTTACCGGGTAGCCCTTGACTTTCTTTTCCTGAGATGTTTCCGCAGTCCACATTCGGTCTCTGCAGAATAAGCCAGCTAAGGTAGACTAGGAAGTGATCGTTCCGAGTCTGCTCATCCCCTGGCAGTGACAAACAGTTAGTTGCCTGACCATGCTTAAGCATCGGGTAATAATCCTTCGACCCACTGCTGAGTCTAACATCTGTACACCGTACAACCAGCATGCGAAATAAAGTAGGAAATTACCCTTCCGCCCACTCATCGAGGAGAATTTTAAATTTCCACTTTCAATAAAAACAGTCTGGTCAGAACAAGCGGGAAATTTTCAATTCATCCCGTCCGCCGAGATAAGATCTTAGCGTCTCCACCGTTTTGCACGAAACCAGAAAGTCGACAGCAAACATACCAGCGACATCGGATCTCTGGGATGACCTTGGGAAGGGGAAAGGAGGTACAGTACATTATGTTCCAGTAGAACAGGAAGAGGTTAGTATTGCATTTGGGTACTCGATCCTGGATAGTGATGTATGTGCAATTCTAAATAGAATAGCATTGGAATTCGATAAGGGATTAATGGATGGGTGGAAGGTGGTGTCAGGGCTCAGGGAATCTAACCCGACTATCCATGTTAAAATTATCTGATGAGATTGATAACGCTGAGGGATTTAGGCTTCAGCCCTGTGCCACTGCTACCTCGGTTTCCACTGTCATGCCGCCGGAAAATGGCGAAGGAAAGTTTCCCGTACGGTTCGTAACAGTGAATTATACATCAGGTTTCCGGTTTCCGGAAGTATCTCTTCACGAATGAGCTAGCTATTTGTGTCGTTTTGTACTTATAGTCGTCCAAAAGAGGATGTAGGATTAGTGTAGGACCCGAGTTGACAATCTCAGGGCAATTGGGCTGCAGTGGGGGATGACTCGAGCTGAGATGCCCTGTGCAGTGTATTCTTGTCCTACATATAGCCATGAACCCAGTATTTGTTGCACCACTACAATGTCAGTGGAAGTGATGCTGTCTAACTATGCAGATAAATGAACTCTACAGAGGAGCACTAGCCATCTAATCCAATCTGTGATACGTCATTAAGGCAAGTGAATGTCCAGAGCAACCCAGCGCACGTTCATCGAGTCAACATCCACTGAAGCAAGGCCTCTATGCAAAGTATTAATTACAGGTGAGAAGAGCAAGTTATACCACGAATAATCATCAGACTCCGTCAGACATGAAAATGCAGAGCTTCGTCGGACATTCATAAACCGCTGTCGGAGACTCCAAAGTCATACAAGAAGTCAAAAGCAAAGTAGTAATGCGATCAGACGTTCTGCTCCGGATCGTCATGTGCGACGCTCCGGTACCCGCCACCACTGTACATGCGCATCGGGGCCTCGTACATCTGGTTATAGTTGACGATTTCCCCGCCGAGCATCGCAGTGCCTGGCTCCCGCTTGCCAAAGTACGGAGCAGGATCGCACCAGAAGTCGCGGCAATTGGTGAAGATACCGCGGGAAAACGGGTTCTTAGGCCGATCAGCGTGGGGCCCGTCTCTCAGCCCATCACGGGCAGTGGCGAAAAACGTGTCGATGCCGAGTAGAGATGACCACTGCTGTAAGCACCCATGTCTCCGTCCCCGATGCGAATGGCCCCTTGCGAGCGCGGGGTTCGGACCTTGCCCCGCGGCTGACAGGCCAGCGGCCTCGAGCGATATCGTCCCCGCAGTGATGGCCGAGGCAAAGGCACGAGAGCTTGGGTAGCTTCGATCTATCGAATGGCCCCTCATGTTCTCGTACGTCGTCTGATTCCGCGAAATTTGGACGAGTTGAACAGCACAGAGCATAGTAACCCAGACCAGCTGGATGGCGATCCACAAGTCCAAAACAAGGGTGAACGGATCCCGCAGCACAAACCCACAAAGTTCTTCATTGATGATGTTGCATGCAGATTCCACAGGTGCAGGTAAAATGTTGATGTCTATCGATCCTGGTTAACCAGATTCCAAGCCTTCGTATCGGGGTAGACAGCTGATACTTACACTTATATGTCAGCTGCAGAAACAGAATGATCCCGATTTCCAAGCAGATAATGTACAAAACGAAATGGCGCAGATTATTTGCTCCCACGCAATTGTCAATCCAGGGACAATGGCTGCACTTCAAGTTAGGACTCTTAGGACTAGGAATTATAGCGCACAGGGGAGGGACTTACTGGTCATGCTTTGCAACGCAGCGCGAACAGCGTTTGCAGTGCTTGCTTCTCAGCGGCTTGCGAACCATGCAAAATACACAGAAGTTCTCCTCGTCAAACTTCCACTGCTCAAACAGCTCGTTTATCACGGCTCTTTGCTGGTTTCGACTACCTGTCTTCGGAACAAAGCCGGGGTCTTCAATCATCGAGTAGATGTAGAAATATGTTGTGAGGCAATAGAACACCGCGAACAATATATTCACGATTGGCGACGTGGAATAGGTTGCTAAGGGCGTAAACGGTTAGTACGGAGCAGTAACAAGGTGAAGTACACCTACCAGGCAACACGCTGAAGACATATGTGACACCAACCCAGAACAAGGTTCCTGCAAAAACACCTGACAGATATGGCTGGTTACACGTTAGCAGCGATCAGGCAGGAATTGACCAAATCAGAATCCGGGCGCAGAAAACCAGCGACAAGAGGACCATACCGTTTTCTGAAGCACCCTGTATTCCGACGGGGCTTGACTTGCCGCCTTTTGCGCTACCCACTGCAGCCCAAATGTCGCTACAAGCATTATAGGTATAGCAGCGTAGATGACCATGTGGCTGAGGATGTAGACAGCAGCATAAACCATCAGGAATGGCCACAAAAAGAAGAACTTTGACATCACGCTCTTATTCCGCACCCAAGACGTGAGCCCCATTGGCAGAACCTTGGTGTTTCCATCAACGTCGTAACCGCACTCATCAAGAGCACGATACCAGACCCGCGTCGTGTTCATCTCACCGGCCACAGTGGCCGGTGACTTGCCATCTCTGGTTTTGGCAAACCTATCCGCACCGTACTCGATGAGCTTCTGCACACATGGCAATGACCCTTTGACCAATGCCCAGTGTAAGGGAGTCAGCCCACCGTCGTCGACGGCATTCACATTGGCACCCCAGCGCAGGAACAGATCCACGCAGGCAGGATATCCCTTATACGCCGCCCACATCAATCCAGTATGACCCTGCTGATCTATCGCATCCACTGGTATCTCCTGGTGTAAGAGAAGCACCAGCAAGAACGCATTCCCATCAATGGTGGCCAGATGTAGAATGTTGTAACCTTGAACGTCGGTCAAAAGAGGATCGGCGCCGTGCTGGAGGAGGAGGTGAACTATATAATAGTGACAGCGCTGAGCGGCCCACATGGCCGGTGTTGCTACAGAATCACCACCTTTGGCGTTAACGTCGGCACCATTGTCCAGCAGGAACTTGCACATAGCGTATTGATTATTGATCGCGGCCCACTGTAATCCCAGACGAAGCCATTAGTACAAGTCCGAGTGCAATGGCCGACCGAATTAAGCAGAAAAGGTGAATTTGTACTCACATGAAGCGGAGTGATCCCTTCCTCATCTTGGTAATTGGCAGTAAATTTCTTCTCGTCAAACAACCTCTGCATGGGCCCGATTTCTCCGATACGAGCGATCTGCATGATGTCTTCTCCCAGCGGTATCGAACCCTTGGGAGGGCTACGATCAGGCCGCATATTCTTCAGTTCAACACTGACATCTTGTTGAGTGACCTTCGGAGGTGTTGTTGTGCCTTTGCCCGTGGGTATAGACGTAGGGCTTGTGCTCATGCCTGCAGAGCTGCCGCTACTTTGCGGTTCCGTAGAAGGAGTTCCGGAAGACATTCCTGTCGCGGTTATTGAGGCGCCGTCTCGTTAGAGGGAAATTTAACTCGATCCGGCTTCGAGGAACGAAAGGACGCTGGTAGCGAGAACGGTACAGCGTGAAGCGTTCGGAGATGACGACCGCAGACTTCGGGCTATAGGTACATCGCGATATTTATAAATTATTCCCATAAATCTTCATCAATAATCTCCAAGATAGTAATCTATGGAGGTCTGGGAGGAAAGACAGGGGAGGAGGAAAAAGAATGGATGGAGGAAATGCACAAAAATACGGGGATGCGCTGATCGGAGTAAGTCCCGCGCGACAGCGCTATGGACGCTAACGATATTGATTTACACGCAATCAACTTGGAAGGACAATCTTTCTCTTATTCTAAATAGCTTTTAGGTCGTTTCCAAGGGTGAGATATTTCATCTTCGATTGAGTCAAACTTATAGTCGTACTATCCCTCTTAATTTTTTTGGTTCCTTTCTACAAATAACGTCAATCTGCTATGTCGTGTGCCACAGCCTGACGAGCGATTATCCAACTGGAAAGGTCATTTAGGCAGCCACATTGCGCTGTAGAAATTCAATTTTTCTTTTTTTTTTTTTTTTTCTAATGAGTAATTTTTCTAAGGAGATTCATTTCTTCGCCGGAGAAGAAAGCACAAGAGTATGGAAAACGCGATAATGAAGACGACGAGGAAGCTGTCGAGAGGCGAAGAACAAGCCATTGGGTGGTCATTGGCGTCGTTCCTGAGTACGCAGGTCTATAAACAAGTTACGAAAGTTCCAAATTCCTAGCCAGGGAGCGCCAAAACCCCTCTAGCTCATTCATGGCATAAGGTCTCCTAACGATGAAGGGAAACGCCGAATGCAGCTAAGCCATCTCTGTGAGAACCAGATCCATGCTGCTTCGAAGAGATTGTGCTTGATCAGCCAACATCTGAGCATCAACACGTAGCTCGAAGTCCGTCAGAAAACAAAAGCTAATTTCCAGCCTGGAGAGCTCCCGCTCGCTCACTCCCCCAACCTTGGCAACGCGGCTGTGGGGATAGCTGAGGTCTTCAAGCGCTTTCATGGCCACTCGAAGGCCAGCCAGCACCAGACGGTGCATATTTTTGCCATTCACAAATATCACTCTGTCCACCGTGGCTAATCTTGTGATGTAGATGCTTGTAGCGAGGTACACAGCTGTAGACATCGGGCAATACCGATGGAGTCGCAGTAAGTAATCGCGCAGGCTGATAGGTGGTTCTCTTTTCGAGAGGAACCTCTTGGACAACATGCTCTGCTGAATGCGATCCCGAGCACTCTCTTCATGACTGACTGGAGAGCAGTGTAGCTCGATGATCTTGGTAGGCGTGGCTTCTCCGCTGGATAAGCTGTCGCTGCGTGACATGGCGACCGGCGCGGAGCCCGCAGCCAGAACAGGCTCGACGACTTTGCCAACACTGGGCCTGGCGAGGAATTCGACATTCACACACAATAGCTCGAGAGCCGTGGCCGGCAAGATGTCGAAGGCTTCGCCAGCATGACCGAAACCCATCTCACCTTCTCCCTTCGACAAATTCGAGTCCGTGTGCGCATTTGAGTCAGGAGTCACTTGAGCTCCCTCGCCATGGGTGCGACATCCGTTCATCATGGCAGCCACAGTCAGTTGACAGAGTGAGGGTGGCGGTTCGGGAGACAACCCTGAAAGCTGCAGGTGATTATGAGCGCCTCTAGTAAGAGTACCATTGTGGGACCGAGCCCGGCGTGCAATAGTCGGAATAAGTCGAGCCTTTTAGCGCCTGATCGTAGGACGAACAGTTAACAGCGGTGAAAGATCAACTTGTTGGAGAGCAAAACGCATATGACTATCACGGCACGAGGAGGTAGTAACGCTTGCCCGCAAAAGCACTATGTTGACCGAGACATCGACAAGGTCGTTGGATAAATGGCAAAAGGCGCGACCGTAGAGTCTGAAGCCCTAAAAAACTGCACAGTCAGTATTTGATTTAAGAATGGTCAGTGTACCAGAGCTACTCACCCGGGGGGGAAAAATAGTATGTCTCGGACTACAAAAATGATAAAGGGGACGGAGGATGCCGAGGCAGGGTGGAGATTAAGGATAAATGAAGAAAAACTCGCTACCGATTAGGATCACATTATAAAGATCATCATCTCTGTGACATGGTCTTTCTGATAAGGTTGACTAGAGAAAAAGGAGATGGTCAATAGTCAGAAGGTCAGCAGCCCAAACTCAGGATGGAATGAAACTATCGGACATTATTTCGCCCGGCTTTTCCCCGTGCCAGCTCATCCACAGTCCACGATCCCAACAAGTTATTTAAGCATATGGCTTCCCAGAAGTGTTTTGAGTGGTTTTTGTGAATTGTACTTTTATAATAACCATCTACGACATATGCATGCATGTATGATGAAAGGCCGTGTGGGGCTTGCAAGTTGGGGTAATAATTCTTTGTTGGCCTGTCTACGGACTACCTCTTTATCAGCTTTATCAGCTTCACGGATTACACATTGATCGCTCAGCAAGTGATTTGCTTTGAGAGAATTTCACAAAGAGATTGCAAACGTCTATCTTGCGTCGACGTTGGCATCATCTATCATGTAATATGAACATGTTTAGAAAAAGCTTCTATGGTGCACGGGATGCCTTCCAAGTTACGCTCTACCTTTCTTCTCATCAATCGGAAATTCAAAACTGGAATTGGTTCGCCTGCGACTGTTACAGTCAGGTGCTCAATGCTCTCCTCTCAGAACCAGCGCTCGTTATGACGCCGATCATCTTTGCTTTCCTCGCCCGAATGGAAGAATCGCAAACGGCCAGATCTACCGTTAGATGCTCTTCGATGAGTCCGCAACTCGACATCACGCATTGGATTCCCGCGCTGGTGGCGTTCCCGGCCCTCTGCTAAAATGCGCTCGCCTGCTTCTGAGATGATACGTGTACCGTCTTGGATGATTCGCGGACGGTGGCGGTTGGTCTCCTGATGACGCCGCCTCACCCTTCCGGGATAAGGAGAACGAACTCGTGGATGTGGACTGCTGTCTCTCGAATGGCTCGCCCTGTTGGTCGTGTTCTCGACGTCTCTTGCAAAACCGTTGGTCCCGGGAGGGGCCCGATGAGTTGGCGCTGTTGCGTCGATAGATTCTCCTCGATGGAATCCAGCAGAACGGTTACGAGCCCTGATGCTGTTTATGTTCGTTTCATATTCCACGTCGCTGGAGAAACGAACTTGCCGACGCTCTGCGCTCCTGCACTCTCCGTCTTGTGACGCAGCCGGGTCATTGTGAATGTCAACTACGCAGTTTAGACCTCGGCGTGGTCTCCGTTGCACCGGCTCACGTTCAGTAACAGGTGTTCGTTCCCGGGGAGGTCGTTGCTCTCGTGACGGTTGTCGTGATCGAGCCTGGCGAGGTATTTGAACGGCGTCATTTGCTTGCTCCCTGTCGATCGCAATCGGAGATCTTACTGTCCGTGGTGAAATGCATCGGATTCGGGCCGAACCTGGCCGCTCGTTGCGCGGTGTCCGCTCCTCGACCTCTTGGAAGTCGACAACGATGGGACGAGGTGATCTCTGACGGCCGCGGCGCTCGTGCAACGTCTCTCTATCATTTGGCTCCGGAGACCTTCTGAAAATCGGGATTCGGAACGAAAATGACCGGCTTCGAGCTTGTGATGATATCCTCGTGGGCGAAGGATGTCTATGTTCCTCGTGCCACCTTGTCTCACTGAGGTTCCTGGGCGCGATGGTTCTGATCCTCGGAGAAGCCATTCTTCTGGGACCTCTCGGCTGAGCCTGTCTAACGTGGTAGAATTCGCCGCGATCATAGACTCGAGCGCGGTCGCAAGTTCCCCTGCCGTCGCTGAACAAGCATCTGTGGGTCACTTTCCTCGTTCGAACTTCCATTGGATATACGTCAGTGTACTTCTCTATCAAGCACATTCCTTCTACCCTCCGCCGCAGGATTGAGTTGAAGGGCTCCCAATGTATGAGAAATGGGTATTTGATAACTTCTCAGGCGAACTGTCAACCCAGAATGGTGTTGAGCCTTGATATATAAGGTCAGATATGCACGCCAAATGCTATGACCGTATCGAGCGGGTATCTTGCTCGAAGGAAGGGCTAACAATGCACAGAAGTCGCGCATTCTTGTAACAGACAAAGACGATGAGCACTTTGCTATTTTGCAGTTGCAACACAAGCGAAGATGCGAAACGGCATTGTCGTCGATGAAAGACATGTGGCCGGAGTCATGAGTTCAAAGCACCTGATAATCAAAGGAAGAGGGAAAATGTAAGGAGAACCAACAAAGGATCCTCGGGTTTATTCAACGTGAAGACACATACGAGTGGTTCCTTTTATTGTTCTACGGAGAGAGGAAAATCATCGGGCGTCTTGAAGCCTGAGGACTGAGATACTTATAAGTATCTCAACCACAAAAGACGAAAACTTGTAAGAGCAGGCTAGATCATGCGGCGGAAGAACCCTTGGAGTCTTCCAGGCACATATGCGGGCTAGTCTACGGCTGCAGCCTAAGGCGAGTCTATTCGATGACTGTTTTCTAAGCCGCTCACAATTCCTGGCCGTCGACCGTAGCCTCGTCAAGCAGTTTTGAGGGTCCCTGGTAAACCCTCGTAAAGAGAGACAATGAGGTGTGGCTGGTTTAGGTCACAGGGGCGCAGTTGGAGTCAGCCGAACAGGTTGAAAACATCAAGACTAAGCGAAGAAAGCAATGGAAATGAATAGTGACTAGAGGCGGATGACGAAAAAAGTTGCAACAAATTTCGTACAGACTTCCAAATCCAACAAGATATCGAGATTTGGCCTTGTTTCTTCCCTAAAGAGCCTCCTGATGCAGGTCCTGCGTCTAGACAACTTACAAGGGTTCCTGCAGACGAGTGACTGTCCGCTTGTGGATAGTGATGTAATTCCAGGCAACCTCTGTTCCCCTGGTCTATTGCTAGTTCCATTGTATTTTTATAACAATGCCTTACAGATTTAATAAGCCATTGAACTTCTTCGTAGATGATCGCAAAGATGTTGGTGATATCATGTTGTTGAGCTGAAGGGGATGTGGCGCAGATGGTAGAGCACCAGCCACATCCATCCTGTCAAATCAGATTCATTGTGAAATGTTGGATGTTGCAATCGCCAGTCCAAGCATTAATCCAACAGAGTCTGGAACTCAAGTCCATATACTACTCCGTACACTTATGCGCATCAAATCGCCGCGCCACCAACATGATCGCAGGATTCTCAGCGTCCTTGAAGGATTGATGCCTGATCCCTTCGTTCATGTGGGCAAGCAACCACAGAGCTGAAGAGGCATATGGAATTCGCCGCTACGCCCTGCTAGGTTCATTCCTTCCGAGTACGGCACGAGACGGGAGTTTAAAAGTCTAAGCACGATGGTAAGCGCAAGGCTCCCTCGCTATGCCCACTTTTCCATGAACTTTTCTTGGCTCCTGTCACGTTGGTAGAGTACGTCCAAGTTGAGCCGTTCGATCCCCTTCTGAAGTCGACCCAATTGTGACTCGAGCTCACTGAGCTTCTGGTCTTGTTCCACATCCAAAAGCGAGATCTTAAATTGAGAATGTTCGCTCAGGGCAGATGCAAGAAGCTGAGAAGCTTGGTCACTTGGGATCAATCCAGCCACCAAGGGTAACTTAGCACCGACGCTAATACTGCGTAGGCACTCAACAATGTGCTGTTTCTTGTCAAAGAGAGCATTTTCGCCGCAATCATCTTTTTCTCCTTGCTCCTCTAGTTGGAACACGGACTCCACCGACAGACCAATGCGGCGCAGAACGCCCGCGATGGCCTGGAACTCTGAAGAATCCATGCGCTTCTCTGGAGCGGTAGGGATGGATAGCAACGGGGTAGAACGTCTCCTCATACTCAATGTTTCTCGTCTTGAAGAAGGCTTTTCGGAAAACTGATTGCCTATTTCCGTCCTGTAGGCAGCAGTAAGAGCCTCCAGAGTCGCACAATATGATTCGCGACTCTGCAGGAGCTCCCCAAGGCTCCCGATAGACGACGTCATGCCAACGATGGTATCCAGGATCTATGAGATGGTCAGCCATTGAATCGCGGACAGATTCCGACGGACAGTCCACCAACATTTTCAAGCCTTTTGTGGGAGGCCATTCGCAGCTGACCATGGACATTCTGTAGTTCACGTAGTATGGGCTCGTTGAATAACTGCCTTGTGGACATCTCGGCTAATATGTCAATCTCTGGGTACAAGGACTCTAGTTCATCACCCAGCGTTATCAAAGCCTCCTCTTCCGTTTCTGTTGCTCTGTCAGCCGTATCTGCCCGGCCCGCTTTGACACATTCACGATACAGTCTGTCGAGGCGGCAGTGTATCTCGTCCGCCACGTATTCCGCAAGTAGTGAACCCAGTTCGGATGCTCTCTTGGTTATAGAGGCATCATCGGTAGTGACTTGTATTCCTGAAGCGCTTTGCTCCAGATCTGCAAGTGTCCTGTCATCATCCTTTACCCTGACTGCCAAGACAGACAGGATCTTTCTGCCATCGTTTGTTACTCTCTCCAATTCGGTTTTCAGGCTCGCTTCTAGCTCACGTGCAAGGTCACTAGACTTGGGAAACGTCAGTCCTGAATCGTTCAGCAATACTCCACATATTGGTTTGTTACCGAAGTTGCGATATGTTGCCTTCCGCTTTCGTGCTTTTGATGTAGCCGTTCTATGTCTCTTTGCTGTCGAATCCTTCGTTGTTCTTGCAGACCCGACTGTCTATTCAGGATTTCGAGTTGTGAGTTCAATATCTTCGTCTGTGCTTGGATCGTGGACGTGGATATCTTCAACGATTCGATCGCACTGCGAAGGTCTTCGTCCAAGAATGGTCGTGTCGCGGCAAGATCTGGGTCGGATATGATGTTTTGCAAGGCGCCCGAATTCTCCAATGTTGTGAGACTTTAGAAGATACAGTTAGCAACAATTGACTATCGCTTCAAAATAGAGAGAATTAGAATTCAACGGGGTGAGAATGGGAAACATACAGTGTAAGCTCCTCCTGCGAAAGCAGCGTGTCAAGTCCGATGTGCTCCTCCACCCATTGAATGTTCTCAACATTCTTGTTGTTGTCAATCAAAGCCGACTCGACCTCATTCCGATTGATTGGAAGTTTGCGATCCTTGAGAGCGCCAATAACTCTGTCCGCTGGGATGACTGCGGTCTCCTTTTCCATTGTTTTGATATGCTTGGGTGCGGAAGAGCGAACCGTCGTGGAATCGCGCTTAAGCTTCACTCCTAAGTACCTCCGTACCATGGTTGTACTTCCACCCTACGAAACAACTTCCAGGACAATCTTGGGGTAGACTACATTTTCATTTTGCTTAATGATAACATAGTTTATTCTTTCGACTTCCATGCGGATCTCTCATAATCAAGTACGATACCAAAGCTATTAATTGCATTGAACTGACTTTCCAACAACCAGTCGGATAATCTAAAGCTTTAAAAAGCATCCATTACCATCCCGCAACTCCAATCATGCTCATCTGCTAAAGCATATTATTCAAAACGGTATACCATTGAAAAGAACAATGAAACAGATGCCGGAAAGATGTCCGCGACTGAATAAATTATTCGGTATGATGACCTGAGTGGCCGCCCGACTCGCCTTCCACCTTGGGATAGTACCAAGTTGTAACGGCAATAATGACATACACAAGTACGCAGAGACCTCCCTCAAGGTAGTTGGACTTTCCGTCGCGCAAGAAATTTCCAACCACCAAGATTGACAGGACGACGAGGACGATCATAAAGATTTCGAAGTTGAGGCCCATGTCTTTGTCAAGGCACCAGCCCACGATGACTGCCAATGGCGCGTTCAACAAAGCTGTCTGGATTGAAGGGCCGAGGCAGTGGAAGAGTGCGAAATTGATTTGATTGTCCCTAACAGATGTTAATTTGGCGGAGACGCAGCTGAATTTATCTGCAGGTCGGACTCACCAGGCTTCGTCAATAGCGGTCAGATGCTCTGCCGCTTTCTCGACCAGAGGAACCAAGATCAGACCCATAAAGTTATCAGAAACTCCTGTTTCAACTATGTACTCGATTTCTTCGACCAAAAAGACTGCTGACATGCATACGAACGTGAGTGAAAATGCTATAGCCACTAGACACTCGGTGAGAGTGAGCTTCGTGCGCTGCAATTCTTCCTCTCGATCCTCATCGCGCTGCTCGTCATTCTCAAGGACTTCATCGAAAATACTGTGATGACTATGCAGATTATAGAACAGGAACCTGTGCAACTGCGTGAGTGGACGCGATCTTAAAAGGCAGCCCAAGAACGGAGGGGCTTACATGATAAAGGCAACGAGAAGAATAACAGAGGTAGATCGACTGATTACCAAAGTGGAATGATCCAAATCTTGTTGAGTGATGATCGCTTTGGTTGAACTCGAGCTTAGAGCCGCGTAGAAGGCGCTCGGAATCAACAGACCAAAACCTGCAACGAGCAGAAGCCCCGACCCGACCTCACTTACAGCTTCATGAAACGACTGTTCATGGCGTCTGATACCTCCAAAGAAGAAGCACAACCCCAAGCAAAGCAACAAATTCGCAAGAATCGAGCCCAGGATAGCGGCCTGGATGACTGGGATCAGGTTTCCCCCTTTATCATTGTGGAGCAAAACCATGAAGAGTACGATCTCCACGACTGAACTTAGTGTTGTTTCCAACAGTACTCCAAGAACTTTGGGCAGCTTCTTTGCCAACTCTCCGCCTGCGAAGCCGAGCAAGTTTGCTGAAGGGACTATGGCCACATAGTTCAAAGCGAAAATCCAAATGTGAAGATCCTTCCGAGCGAAGTGTATGGCAATAGCGGCCGGGACGAAAGGCCAAAGGATATTCACCAGCATCGAAAGTGTACAGGTGCTTTTGAAGCAGACCGCGAAAAAGTGGACTGGATGAAACCCACTGCGGCCACTCTCGCCAGCGGTGTCAACTCGAAATATTCCATGGCGGCGAGCACTCTTCTCGTTATGTGTAGGAAGTATGGACTGATCCTGCAATGACCCTGCTGGTTGGAAATGCCCCGACCTCAGGTCCCCGTTATTTACGTCTTGCTGTACCCGTTCATTCTGAAAGGAGGATCTCGTATTGGCGCCCATGCTGATGCACGGAAGCCCACGCTCGCTTACTCTGAAGCAAGTTCAAAAGGGGGATTTCTCAATAACTTTATGCGAACCAAACGATTCTCCCCAGAGTGGGCGCTATTCTTTGCTTGCTTGATCTGTATGACGTATGGAATGAAGTGAGGACAGGTAAACAAGAAGGAGAGCAAATACGAAAGCCGAAGCAGGCGAGGTTGAATTGGGCGCTTCAAGCAAAGTAAATGGCTGTCAACGTAGGTTGATATTAGTGTTCCAATGGTAAATTTATGGTAACGCTCAAGCTAGGGAGTGTCCCTGACAGAAAAGGGTTCTTCGCAGTGACCCTCACACTCAATCAACTCGAGGATAGTATATATAAAGAAATGTTTACGAAAATAAATATTTTTGAAGATCCCGGGATGGAGTTAATGAAAATAAGCCAAAACAGAGCTGAAGGTGAGCTGGCATTGTGGCGTCACAGCAGGATTTTCCTCCTCTCGTTAATAGAAGACAAATACCTAGGTAACTAAACCACAGACACTGGCTGGGCTTTGACTGGCCAGGGACAGGACGAATATTACCTCTTGACGATGCTCGGTATGGCAGCAGGAGTAAGTGGGTATCAAGTTTCATTTTGATTTACGGAGGACAACCCAACTGCTGGTATTTCAGAGCAGCTAAGAGGCCTTGGCAAATGAAGCTATTGACCTCAAAGCCTTAGACCGGATAGCTCATTGCTGGATTGTTTACTTTTTTTCTCTTGGCCGGAAAAGGGGTTGTTGAGTCGTCTTCGTCCTTGAATAGGTAGTCATGATTACTGATGGTATTAGGTTTTCGCACTTTTCATAACGACAGATCCATTCAAGCTGCTGTAACAGAAGATAGCAAGTGTGTCTTTCGAAGCCACATACCATATACCATATGAATCCTACAAAATCCTGTTGTTATTATCATGATGAATATCCCCCGTATTCCGCACTATGTTTACCAGTACCCAAGTACGCCGTAGATAGAACCTAAGTGACTGTACCATGGATGGTCACTACTTGGTACCTGGAAGATATTAATTAGACACTGGGGCCAGCCTCCAGTGGGGAAGAAGTGGAATGTGGATAAATCATGCACAGCCACTGCAACTTGGTCCATTCCATTACCATCTTTGTATCAGCATGTCCTTTGAGTACGGACTATTTACCATCGAAGAAACCGAGATCCAGATTCGTCCATCTAGGCATGACGGTACCGTCAGTACGTACCTAGTCCCTTTACCCTTGGGTATTCACGTCACGAAATTACCAGGAGAAGTTTCATTATTACTTCACCTTAATGAAGAAGTTGTCTCAGGAGCATACCCCGTACAGGTCGTTGCATTGACGCCGACTGTCTTAGGGTCCCTTAGCAGTGGTACTCCCTCCCGAGCGAGTACCTGGACTGGGGCAAGGACTTGGAGGTGTGGTGTCCCAATTGACATCATCAGCCTGGTGAATTTCTTGTCAAGAATGCCAGTCATGCATAGGGAGAGTATGATTCAATATATCGTGTCCCATATATTCCGTAGAAGGCCCACAATCCAATTCAGGACGCTGCTGTTGACAGGCACGTTGGCTCTCTGAATTGCAATAGTAGATCGTCTGTAGGGCCCGCATTCACATATGGCAATCATCAGCGCCCGGATGATCATTATTATTTCTTATTTATCTACACCCTAGAACTCTCCGCATTTCCATGAATTCTACCTCTCGTAGAATCTGGATACATGAATAGATCGGGCTATTTTGGAGAAGTAACGCTCCGTAAGTACTCCCAGAAATCGTAACTACTCCGATTGGATGGAATCTTTGCGTGTGTTAGGTCATGCACTCAGGGTCCCCAAGGTCCATTAAGGAACCAATTATCCCCGTATCGACCTCTGTAGATCATGGCCACGGGGTCTGGCTGGTGGTAGGTACATCAACGGTATTATCGGACATCTCAAGCTTGAACCAAATCCTACGAGCTTCATTCTCTGGAGAGAAACTTCAACGATACGCTGCCTACGGGACCTTTACGTACACGTCGTAGTTGAGAATCCTTGAATAGCGCATAACGAATAATGCACTTTTTCCATGGAGCTGTGGACTTGAGGCTGAGTCAAAACCTAAATAAATGATACTTCTCTATGAATCTACCATCATTTCGGACTCTCATACGGAGCAGACTAAAAAGCCGATAACACCATAATCCTAAAACATCGCCGGAGGCGGCGACAGGCGGCTATTATCGGGAGGGGGACTTTCTTGTTACGCGATTTTTTCCTCATCTTGCGCACATCTGCTTTTCCTCATTCTCAATTCGGAATTCAATCAAATACAGCTTATTTGCCTTCTCATAAACTTCTCTCACTTGAACTAATTGAGGCCTGATATACTGGTTTTCCTCTGGCCTTCCTGAGGCCTATCACTCATACAATGTCGTCCAAAACGTCCCCGGCCGTCCCTCCAGTGGCCCTTGATGCGATCACTCAACACATCGGCAATACTCCACTTGTGCGCTTAAATCGCGTACCACAGAGCCTTGGAATCGAAGCCACTGTATATGCAAAGTTGGAATACTTCAATGCGGGAGGTAGCGTGAAGGACAGAATCGCCCTGCGCATGATCGAAGAGGCGGAGAGATCGGGGCGCATCAAGCCTGGTGATACCCTGATTGAACCTACCAGTGGTAACACGTTAGTTGCGCCGTTTTCTTACCTCCCCCCACCAAATGATAGTTGAGAACATGGTCTAACGTTTCCCGTGCCTTCAGCGGTATTGGATTAGCTCTTGTTGCTGCCGTCAAAGGTTGGTCCTTTTCTCCTTGGTCCTTGTTGGTAAATCAGGATTTTCATTAAATCCTCAAAGGCTACAAGACTATTATCACACTGCCCGAGAAGATGTCTGCTGAGAAAGTGTCCGTACTACGGGCTTTGAACGCCACCATTATTCGTACGCCTAACGAGGCTGCCTACGACTCCCCCGAATCCCACATCGGCGTCGCCAAACGTCTCGAGAAGGAGATCCCCAATGCGCATATCCTAGACCAATACGGAAACGTGAACAATCCATTGGCGCACGAGCTCGGCACTGCGGAAGAGATCTGGACTCAAACTAACGGCAAGATCAGTGCTATCGTCGCAGGTGCGGGTACCGGTGGCACTATCACCGGGCTGGCGCGAGGTCTGAAGAAGCACAACCCCAAAGTGAAGGTCATTGCGGCTGATCCCCACGGTTCTATCCTGGCTGTCCCGGCCGATCTGAACAGGGAGCATGAAAATGAGCCCTATAAGGTCGAAGGTATCGGGTATGATTTCATTCCGCAAGTGCTCGACCAGAGTGCTGTGGACAAGTGGTACAAGACTGGGGACAGGGAGTCTTTCCAATACGCTCGGCGATTGATTGCCGAGGAAGGGCTTCTTGTTGGTGGGAGCAGTGGAAGCGCGATCTCAGCGCTGGTACAGGCCGCAAAAGATCACACCTTCAGCAAAGACGATGTAGTAGTTGTGATTCTACCTGATAGTATCCGGAGCTATCTCACAAAGGTATCAATGAAGCCCCTGGCTATTACTATTGGTCAAATCTGACAGGTCATAGTTTGCCGACGACGATTGGCTTGCCGCAAATGATCTGCTGCCCTCGTTATCCTCTGAAACTACATTGGTGTCGCAGAGTGTGCAACCACAGGCACCAAAGGATAAGTTCGCTGGAGCGAAGGTTCAATCCTTGAGACTGAAGCCCATCACAACCGTCCGGTCCAACATCCCGTGTGAGAATGCTATCGAGATCATGCGCGATAGGGGATTTGATCAACTTCCCGTCCTTGCACCCTCGGGAAAGAAGCTTGTTGGACTGGTCACTCTGGGAAATGTCCTCAGTCGGCTGACGCACGGACGCGCTACGAAGAAAAGCTTGGTCGCAGATGTCATGTTCGACTTTGGCAAGATCTCAGAGGTCGTCACCGACCCTAGGGACCTCGGTCTGGCAGAACCCAAGCTCAATGGCGACCAACAGAACGGAGCTGATGTCTTACGGCCACAAGCCAAAAATCGCAAGTTCATGGAAATTACTATGGACACTCCTCTGAGCGTCCTCAACCGTTTCTTTGAATGGAACAGCGCCGCCATTGTCACTGAGAGGGACGAGCATGGAACGATGAGGCCCCTCGCGGTCGCCACCAAGGTCGATCTGCTCACCTGGATGCTCCATCATAATGAGGACTCTTCTTAATACCGGTCCCCTCCCATTTCCTTACGGGGTTTTCACGTTTCAAAGATGCGTATTATTAGGATGAGTCGTTTGCTTCAGGGAGCTCAACCTCATCACTCATGATTTTGCGATATTAGTCTGCATTCGATTATATAGAGACATTCATCCATAGATTGGGTTCAACACGATCATGGGGGCAGGGTACGGAGTTAATTAGGTTATTTCGAATTTTTTGAATACACGCATTGAATCAACCAATGACTGAATCTCGGACCCTGTTTTCCACCTCATTGTGGTGGTCACTGATTCGTAGGTTGTTACAATTCCGTCGCATTCTCATCGATGCGGACACCCTGACGTAGGACTGACTTGTTTATATCCCCGCATGTGTTCGCCTTTTATCTTCAGACACTCTTTGACGTCAGGCGTTAACGTCGAAACCATGGCGCGAGATTCAGGGAGGATTGAAAAGAATTTGTATCCCATTTGTGACCTTTGTTATTCTCTTCATAGACTCGGAGCTCTGAGCATAGAAACTACTTGTGTAAGATGTCGGGATTCTTCACGTACCGAAACTTCTCTTTTCAGGACACGCCTCCTCTGGACGGGAAGGTAGCTGTGGTGACGGTGAGTATATACTCTTCTTGAAGGATGGATAGGATCTCAGTGATGGAACTACAAGGTGATGAACGCTGATGACTGTCGCTACACAGGGAGGCCAAGCTGGCATAGGGGAAGGTGTGTAGCAACGTCCTACACCGATGGGTGCTATATGAGTACTCATCCATATCCTATTCAATCATTCCATCCTAATCTTATATTCATTGGTTCAGAAATTGTTGCACAGTTACTCTTGCACAATGTTAGGAAAGTCTACATTGTAGCGCGAAGCAAGAGCAAGTACCTCAGAGCACAAGAGATCTGGCGAGAGCGCCATGGCATAGTTCTCAGCGAGAATGACGACAGGGTGGAATTCATTCAGTGCGACCTGGGAGACATCAAATCCGTAAAGGATGCAGCGGATGAGATTACAGCTAAGACAGACAGGCTGGACATCTTGATATGCAATGCAGGTAAGCTTTTTCTCGCGCACTTGCGCAGCCGCTTCGATTGCTGAAGTCTGCCAAAAGGGTTGGGTGTGGCACCTCAATACAAGAGGTCACCTCAGAATATCGAGATTATCTTTGCTACTAATTGCGTCGGCCATCAGGTTCTGGCGACCCTTCTGCTTCCTCTTCTGAGACGCACAATAAACCAGGGCAAGGCACAGGAGGCTCGGATAGTCGTCACCAGCTCATCTTTTCATCAATTCTGTCGCAAACTAGATCTGAATTTGCTCACATCTCCCAATCGCCCCAAGCCTGCAATCGTCGACGGACTATGGCGTTACGGTCGATCCAAGCTGGGTAACATTCTCTTCACAAGAGAACTTGCCCGCCGGCTCGAACAGGGGACGGACCCCGCAGATAGGCACATCTACGCCAATGTATTCTTTCCAGGAAATATCGTCACCGAGCAGTGGAATTCCTGGGATGACTACTTTGGAAAGATAGGAGGCTCTATAATGAGACGCCTGTTCTCACTAATTGGACAGAGCACGCAGGATGGTGCTGCAACAGCCATTTATCTAGCTGCGAGCCAAGCAATTCGAGAGAATGGAACGCGTGGTCAATACTTCATACCTATTGCAACACCTTGCAAAACAACTCCGATTGCTGCTGATATGAAGCTTGCTCGTGAACTTTGGGTGAGTCCTCTGTGCTGAAATGCTTTCCGCTACGGTCAATTCGAAAATTTTCTCACATTACTTCGTCCTCTTATTTAGGACTGGATAAATGCCCGAGCGACAGAGACTCTAGGTTCCAACTGGCGGAGCGAGGCTGGCATGGGTTCGTCCAATGGCATCTAGAGCCACAATAGCGAGGAGTCCTTCTATAGTCCTGCCAAATGAAGCCACCGTCCAGGTGTATCGCACTGAAGGGACCGTAGCTCGCCCACCAGCTACTTATATACTTCCCCAAAAGGTTTCCAGTCTGTTAAAGAGGCCCGGAGAATCAAGCCCCACATTCATGAACCAGCATTCATAGGCATTGTCCTATCCATTCTTCCCATCTCCTCACACCGGCTCCAGTATTGCCCTCCTCATCGCCTTTTACAGCTCCGCCAACGACGTCGACTTTCACACCAACTTCATCTTCTAGTAGCTTGAAGCTGAAAGTATCCTGCGCATCGATGCTGCCCAAGATATCATCTTCGTCCTCAACCGTAGCAGTGTCGTCACTGGCATTCATGAGCCCCTTGCTCTTGGATTTCCGGATCCTATCGATCTCGGTTTCCAGTTTTTCACGAACAGAGCCTGGCGGCAAGGCGGTGAATAGGTCTTGTTTGTTGGCGGCCACGAGGACGGGGATTTCCGATGCTACCTTGGCGGAAGATTTGCCTTTCTTCAAAGCGCGTTTCTGAAGAGCGAGAAGAACATCGTGCAAATAGGATGCGGTGTCTCTCAACGTGTCTTCCTCAGTCAGAGCTGCAGTGTCTACCATAAAAATGACAGCGCGCAGCTTTGATTTCTTGTCTTTAGCAGTTGCCATTGACACCAGTTCCGAAAGGCCCTGGACCTCCCGTAGTTTCCCATGGCCAGGCGTATCCTTCAAACGATATCTGACAGGATTCTTAGAGACATCCTTCACGGAATAATCATTGACGGAACGGTAGCGATTTGATGCAGTCGGTACCGAGGCAGGGAGGCTGACGATGGCTGAGGTAGATGTTTGAGATGTGTGCGTGGATTGGGTCGCTTTAGCCAATCGGGATGTCTTGCTTTCAAGCTATCAAGTAACATCAATGACTGTCGATTGGAAGGGTAGCGTTCGCACGAAACTGCGAAGCCATTTCGAGAATGCTGGTCTTACCAATGACAACAATGCGGTTTTTCCTGCCCCGCTAGGTCCGAGAAGCAGGAAATTGCTCAATGGCGGAGACGCAACGGACCGGTAGAAGAGGAAATGCAACAAAACAGGCAGTCCAAAAGCGATGAGAGTTGTGACTGCAATAGCGACGAGATTACCGTCCAAAAGGCTGGTGAAAATCCGCTCAGCCAGACCCCAATCTTTGTGGTCTGCCATCTCTGCTTATGGATGGCTTATTTAAGAGGAGGAGTAGTATCAACGAGGATTGTTTGAGGAAACAACGATCAAACCACTAAAATCATGAGGAATGGTATCAGGTCAAAATGCGCACCATCTTCCACTTAGACCAAGTTTGAAGCTATGCGTATTGCAAGATGGTCGGAGCTCCAGCTTGTTGCCAACAGCCGCGGGTTCTTTTGAGTAATCATGGCGCCACCGCACTTCCATTGGGCTTGATGCCTTAGCTGTTAGGTTCCCGTTCTCTTATCGATTAGAGGCTTATCGATAAGAGGACTGGCATGTATCAGAACTATATACCTCTCTACAATGGGTCACATAGATGCTCACATGCCTCCGGCATGCAGGGATGAGCGTTGCCTCTTGTTTATTGATTTGGTCACCGAACTCAGATCTTGCTTAAATCTCTAGCTATCCAGCCGCTTTTAGATTACTGTGTACTGAATGAAATCTACATCCTCAATATGAATATTCTACAGTCCCTCTCCATCTTACTGCTACTCCCACATACATTAGCAGATGTTGACTTCACCGTGCCGACCATTGGCACGAATTTCAAGGCTGGCGACGTTGTTACTGCACATTGGCGCGAGTCAGGGCAGTCTCCATGGATTTCGGAACTTTCACAATATGATCTTTACCTCTACGCAGGAGGAGACACGGCTGAAACCCAGGTGAGTTGCTGGACATAACAGACAGTCCAGGAGTTCCTATTAACGGAAAGACGGGTAAATAGCAAGAAGTAGCTGTTCTGATCAAAGACGGTCTGTTCGCTCGTGGGAATTCTGTTTCCATCAAGATCGATCCTGGTGTCGGAGGCAATGAAGCCAACGCATAGTAAGACCTCGGGTTTTTCTTGCTTGTTTAAAGCTACTGCATTTCTCGTCCCGTACTGACGCGATTCAAAAACCTGCAGCTTCCTGAAGATGGTTGCATCTGGTCCTGAGGCCTTTGCCATCAATTATTCAAATCGCTTCACACTCAGTAACATGACCGGGTCGTTCCCACCGCACCTCGTGGAAGAGATTCGTTCTCTCTCAGATCCTGACGGATCCGCAGTCAAAGAAGATCTACGAAAGAGAGTGGTTGGAGCAGCTTACGCAGCTTACACTGTACCCTATCCTTTGCAGAGCGGTCCAACAAAGTATGCTCCAATGGCCAAGGAACCCGGGAGCACTATCCCTGCGAAGACGAAGGCTCCAGCGCCGCAGTTCACAGCAAGTGTCTATACAATCGCAACGACTTGGCTTCCTCCAGCGACAGTGCAAGCTACACTTTCTGCATCTGCAACGCACTCTGTTGTCAGTGTTGAGAACACAGTAAGTGGATTATTGCAATGGCCTTGACAATACACGTGCTTCTTCTAATGAACACTTTCCCTAGGCGGCCCCTGCACCGCATCCCCACGATGCCGCAATGAGAAGATTAATGGAGAGATGGAAGGACTAATGAAGCAAATTGAAGAGAGAATATGATATCATGACATTTCGATCGCATTCAAGTCGCAGGTGCCAGAGGCTCTGCCTCCTATCGGCCAATTTAGCGGCGTTGAATCTCCTCTATTCTCGGTCTATAATAGATTTAGCCTAGAAGTGATAAACACATACTCCGTGATTCGTCCACTTCATCTTGAAGGCTACCGAATGTCGCTCAAAATGTAATTTCCAATGTAAGAACAGATAAGGTATCACTGTGATATGTGCCAAAAGAAGAAATCATCCGAGTCAGGTCGACTCGATTTATATATCGTTTCGCGCAAGAGGTCTAGTCATTGGCCGAAATCATTTGATGGTTGCGAACTGCTATTGGCATGGGGTATCATCCGACCGAAAAAAGGATATATTCTCCCGAAGAGCAACGTATTCGCTATCAGCATATCCGAGCAAGGACTGAATGTGTGTGCTTCTGTGGCCCTTTATGCGTGCAATCTCAGCGCTACCGTAATTGACCAGTGCACGGCCAACTTCCTTGGGTTCCTGCCCGTGGTGGAGGAAGTCTCCATTGAGGGAGTCGGGTGAGAGTCGCTCAACAACAACCAGTCGCACGGCTTCCTGTTGGCCGAACTGGCCATCTACACCCACGACACCTGCTGGTAGGAGACTGGCTTTGTTCAGGAGAGCGCTATATGCCCCATGGTCGATGTACAGACTCCCATGTGGCTTGAGACCATGCAGCAGCCAGAATGATCGGGATTGAATCGGTGTGTCTGAAGGCAGAAAACGCGTATGTAGAGGCGGCGACAGCGGTGATGATGACTGTAATGGCGTTGCTTCCACTGTTGAAGACTGCCCCGGAATTCCTCGTTGCGATTGCTGGAGATACTTTACGATCTCGAGAACATTGCCCGGTTTGGAACTCTTGGTAATCACCGTCGTCACTCCAGCACTGGTCGCTAATCTTGCAGCTACTATCTTTGTGCCCATTCCACCAGTTCCGAGAGATGAACCTGCAGACGACACGTCGGCTTCCAGAGAGGAGATGTCTGAAACCACCTCGATGGGCTTAGCATCCGGGTTGTGACGAGGGTTCGAGGTGTATAGGCAGTCAACATCTGTCATCAAAAAGAGATAATCGGCCTTCACCATGGCCGCCGTTATGGCCGATAAAGTGTCATTATCACCGAATTTAATTTCCTTGTGAGTTTCGTCAGAACAATGGAAGATTTATGGGTCAGAGGGATGCTTACAGAAACCGCCAGCGTGTCGTTCTCGTTAACGATGGGGATAACTCCCATATCGAACAGCTGGGCAAAGGTGTTTTGAGCATTGATATATTGTGTCCTCTAAAGTTGACATTAGATATTTCGGGTCCAGCGGTTGCAAGTGAATGAGTCCTCACATCCGCAATGTCATTCCTGGTCAAGAGGATCTGCGCTACAGGAAGTCGAAGGTGTGAAAATAAACCGTCCCACAGGCTCATGAGTCTGCATTGTCCGACAGCTGCTAGCGCCTGAAAATGCACCCGGTCAGAACCTTTACCCTTGCGGGACTTGAGAACGCTGGCTTATACCTGTATGCGAGGAAGATATTTGGGTCTCTCGTCTACATCCATCCTCCGCAAACCAACGCCAACAGCGCCAGAAGAAACGAGGACTACATTGTGCCCATCCCTATGCAGCTTGGCGGCTGTCTCGACGATTAAGGTCAAGATCGAGAGAATGGGCTCATGGGTATTCTCATCAACTATGGAGCTCGTCCCTATTCAACTCGTCAGTCAGTTATTCCCAAACAACATATAGCATCATCCAGAAAACGAGAAAAAAACAGATCCCCGCACCTAGTTTTATTACAATGGTAAGACGCTGCGACGGCATTGTTACGACTATTTGTTGGAGGATTTCAGAAGCAACTAGGAACACCCATAACACAGAAAGTCAACAATTCAATGGATCGTGCTTGGACCTGAAATCCTAATGACTCGTTTCCTTTTCAATAAACTAGACAATCCGACTGCGGACCATTTGTTTTGCCGCCCGTCACCGCATATGCGGAGAGCCCTGACGAATCTTCTTCCTTCCGCGCTCTAAACTAGATCCACTGGGGGATAACGGTTCTCTGATACAGCTTCGAAAGTTAGCAACTTGGCTTGAGAAATGTCGGATTCGCAACCTAGCTCAACTTCTTCTACCGGCGGCAAGTCTGATAGTGGATTTATTCCTGGAGATGACACATGGACCCAATGGCGCAATATATTTGCTATCTTGACGGGAAAGATGACAGATGAGGGAAAGGAACAATTCCGGGTTGCACGAGATATCCGCAATGAAGCCGCTGATTGCAAGCGCTGCGAAGATCAAAGAGACTACCTATTACAGTACAGTGAGTTCTGGAACTACTCGAAGTTTTCATGGTTACTTCACACTGATTTTCTGTCCATAATTATCCACTTCTCATTAGCTCCTCTGAACCGGGTCTCCATGGAAATTGTCTGACAAACATATGCTTGTCCAGGTCCGATCATACGGTTTTTGAGCGACAATATTCGACAGCTAGGGGGCGATCTTTCCAGTCACAATATCTATTGCCGCCGCTGTACGAACAGAAAGGCTGGGGGCTTTGATCCGGAATATGGCATCTTGCTTTGCGCGAACGAGATGAAGGACCAAGGGCATCTGGAGGACACAATGGCACATGAGATGGTTCATGCATATGACCACCTAAGATTTAAGGTGGACTGGACGGATAATCTGAGGCATGCAGCTTGCACAGAGGTATTGAACTCTTTCGTGAGACCCAAGCCAGCATTAATTGACTTATTGCAGATCCGAGCAAGCTCACTTAGTGGTGAATGCAGATGGGCGCGAGAATTCTTCAGACGTGGTCAGTGGAAGTTCACGCAACAACATCAAGAGTGTGTAAGAAGAAGGGCCATCTTGTCAGTAAGAGCTAGACCTGGATGCAAGGATGAAGCCCATGCGGAGAAAGTGGTCAATGAGGTTTGGGACAGCTGTTTCAGAGACACGCGGCCCTTCGACGAGATTTACCGTTGAGTCTCGTGGTTTTCTTACGAAGATACGTCAAGCCTACCCTGCCTGTCTGATTTTGTGCATGAAATCTGCGCTCTGCAATGTATTATAGTCAAGTTCAGGATGTTACAAGAAGAAGATACCAGATGACGCCGAGCTAAGAGCCCTGATGGCTCAGATCTTCGAAGGAGAAAGGGGAAAAAAGAAAAAGCACAAAGCACCTTCCAACTCCATACACACAGGCTGAAATGAACTGACTGACAAGGAAAGGAGGTACAACACCCTAACTCCAGAAATGCATGGGTTTTACCATCATGCTTTGACTTCCTTTGAAGAACCAGAACTCCGTTTCGTGACCCGGTCATCCTTCAAGCAATGTTTAAGGATCCAGGGATGTCGCTGGATCTCATCAAGGGAAATACGCTTGTCTGGGTCCAGAACGAGCAACTATTTGAATGTTAGCAACTGTACTTGCCTTGAGCGGTAGGGTTGGCATACTCTCTTGATAAGGTCTTTTGCCTCAGGACTGACAAATGAAGGCACCGTCATGTCCGCTCTCGCAATTCGTCTTTGCGTCATGACGGGAGTGTCTTCGAAGGGCGCTTCCCCAACCAAGAACTCATAAGTCAAGACGCCCAGGCTCCATAAATCAACCTTTTCGCTGTAGTAGTTTTCTTGTGAGTTGGGCTTCAGCATTTCGGGAGGAAGATAGTCCAGTGTTCCACACATCGTCTGCCTTCTGTTATTGGGCGCATGGACACTCCACCCAAAGTCACTGATCTTGATTTCCCCGTGGATTCCCACGAGTATGTTCTCCGGCTTGATGTCGCGATGCATGACGTGCTTCTTATGCAAGTACTTCAATGCGGCAGCCATCTGCGCAATATATTGAGCTGCCTTCCACTCGGGAAAGCGATGCTCCTTCCGGAGGTGCTTGTACAACTCTCCTCGGCCGGCGAACTCCAGGATCAAGAAAATTCGCTTGCTATCATGGAAGTGGCCGTAAAGTCTGAGAACATTGGGGTGGCGTAGGTTGCTCTGTATCTCAATCTCGCGTCTAACTTGCTTCTGCACTCCGCCCTGCTGCAGCTCGGATTTGTGCAGGACTTTAAGAGCACAAACGAAGCCGGACGATCGCTCTTTGGCCAGGTATACCCTACCAAATTTCCCCTTGCCCAAGGGCTTGCCAATCTCAAACATTCCCAGATGTAATTTCTTGGGGCCCGGCTGCTCGTATAATGGTGTTGTGTGTCGCGGTTCTCCATTCTCATCTGTGTCACGGTGCGGCAATGTGCTCTGCGCTCCCTTGAGAGGGGACGAGCCGGCATTCATTGCATTCACTTTGTTCTCATTTGTGTTTTGCAGCGCAAGTTTCAACAAGGTTGACCGACTTGAGCCACTATTAAACTGCCCAGCGGCTCCGAGGCCTGAGAGGGACACCGCTGTTGACAAAGAGCCCTGTCGAGCCGGGTTAGCAGGCTGTTCCACTCTCCCCAAAGACCATTGCAAGAGATTTACCTTGTGCTTTGAGTATGTGCTGCCATTCTTCCCATAATCAGCATCATCTTTGACAGAGAGGTGCTCAAAACGAGCCTCTAGCGCCCTGGTAGCCATGAGAATCTTGTGATGAGAATTGTCAACTGCTCTGGGAAGAGGAGAAGCAAGTAAGACTGCGCGATTCAGAGAAGCTCTAATGGTTTATGCAATCATAATTGAACTGATAATGGAAGATTCGGATTGTCAAATAATAAATAAGTCGTCGTCGGGGGTCCTTTGAGAAAGAGAAGAGGAACATCCAACGATCCACTTGTTTGTCTAGTTATGCTCCTTTGACATATCACCACGGCAACGGATCGGACCGCCTCTTTCTCCGACGCCGCGGGGTATCTATCATTGGGGACGAGGTTGGATATATGTCGTTGGACTTGGCGGCATCTTTAAATGGATGACAGAAATATACGCCTGCTGATTTGAAGGGACTCAACAATCAAATTTCAAATCTTGGTACTTGAAAGAAACCAGAGAATGGCCTCAGGAGGCTCGGCATCCGCTATGAATGCCGCTGCAGTTTCCCCAGGCGTCCAGAGGCCCAATGTTATCTCGGTGAAAGGATTCAGAATAATAACTCAGAAGCTCCCTATTTTGAAAGCTGAGCCAATTGAGGAGATGACGAGAAGGTTGGGTATTGCGCCGCCGGAAATGATCTTCGGCGACAACTATGTCACCGTCGAATCTGAAAAGAAGGATTGGGGCATTACCTTCAATGCGTTTGACGCGCTGGATCGTGTAGACAAGACGGGCACCTCTATGCTCAGAGTCGCGCATTCAAAAGAATGGCAGAAGAGCAGGTAAGCCAGCTCCGTATGGTGCAGCCGACCCTCATCTACCTAACACGAAACAGGGAGAAAGCCCATGAAGGTATCAAGGACGTCGTCAAACCATTCGATTGGTCCTACACCACAGATTATATGGGCACTGTCCTTCCCAACGGTCGGCCTTTTGAGACAACGACGAAGCCCATACCTATAGAGTTACTGAAGCGCCCTGATCCGATACTGTTCTTTGATGAGGTTATCCTGTATGAAGATGAACTGGCTGACAACGGCATTGCTATGCTGTCCTGCAAGATTCGCGTAATGCCAGACAGGCTTCTGCTGCTCTCGAGATTTTTCATGAGGCTCGATAACGTACTCTTCCGGCTTCGAGATACCAGATTATACGTCGACTTCGAGAGTAAGGAGGTCATTAGAGAATATCAATCCAGGGAATGCGATTACGAAAGAGTCCGCCAGGTATTGTGCTCCAAATGACTCGTCAGTCCCCATGAGAGATCAGTCTATTGATGATATTTTTTTTTTACAGTCTCTGGCGACTACGAGAGACGATGTCCCGGCAATCATGAGAGACCCAAACAGGCTCTCTGAAATTCTCCCCCTCATAGAAAAGCGCTTGGAAAAAGTGAAACTGGATGCATAGCACGAAACACTATAGAACCTGTGCAGCTACCTATTGGCCACCATGGCAGGATGATTGAGTCGATCGACATCGCGCTCCCTCGAACTCCTCTTTCTGAGTGGCCTCCGCCATAGTAACGGCTCATCCACTGTCTCCCAAGAGAGACTCGCAACCAGTTAAAGGTACCTGAACCCCTGCCTGCAACAAATAGACAACTTGCGAAGTGTCTTTACCGTTGATGATTACAAATTCGAAGGCGGGCTTTGTATGTCCTCGTAGTCACGAATGATCTAGACTAGCTGGCGGGGAAATCTATTGGCCGTGTCTGCGTTGGTGAGATAGTCTTGAGCAAACAGTGCAAACAGAGCTTCCGCTCTCCATGCATCATCAGTCTCTACCTCTGGACGAGCTTCATCCCGACGCATATATGCCAGTCATTGATCGAATTATATTGGACGCATTGTTTCGACCAAAGATGCCTTCCAAAAGTTTGAATCTGACATGGGTGCGAGCGCTACGCAAATCGGAGTGTCCCCAATCTCAAGTATGCAGCGACACAATTATTCGAAGTCGACTCTGAAAAATTGCCTGGCTGACCATGGAACGAACTGTAGGCGCATACACTCAACCTGTCCGTAATTTCGCCCCGAAGTCATCGACGATCCTTATACATATTTGGGCCTATCGCATCGCAACCTGTATCTCCAGGCCTTGTGTCCTTGCGCTCTCCGGCCCATCCGAACCGCAATGCCCGTTTGGTCCAGCAGACTCCGGGTTTAGTTCCACACTGGCGGGCTTCTTCACGATTATCCAGGGCTATAATGCCTCGTCCTGGAACGGCTGCCGAAACATATGTCGCATACGGCATGACACAGAAATTATTCGAGGTCTGTTCCAGTCAAGCCGACTACAGCATTCCTCAATTATCCCAGAAAGGGGCTCAAGTTCCCAAAACTGAAGCTGGGGAGGATCTTGGTGTTGGAGAGGGGTGGTGGTACGAAGGTATGTACTGACCTTGAAAGTGTATTGCACTCGTTTTCTATCATAGCCGCGGAGAGCTGACTTCAGTACGTCCAGATTTGGGATTGGTTCCAACCTTCTCGACTTGGTCGCAGGTTACGTTTCTGCACATGTACCTTCTCACCGTCCGACTGCGCGCTTTGCCGTCATATGAAAGCCTGCAAACGTACTCCCGCCACTTGATAGACCACTTCTCACATAATGCGGAGCATCGCATGGATGTTCTACATGGTCTGACAAGTCGCGCCATCCGGAACAAGTTTCTCAAAGACCTTTTTATTCAGTGGCGAGGCGTCCTTGCTGCATACGACGAAGGCCTGGTGAAAGGTGACGCTGTGCTAGGAGCTGCTGTGTGGAGAAATCTCTGGAAAGCAAGCCACACCGGGCCGCATGGTGAAGAGATGGATTGGACTAAGGTAGCACGGGTTGTTGCATATATGCGCCGCGTTATATCGGAGCTTTCCCAAATTAACGAGGCCGATCTAATTCTACATATCGGCCCCAGGCCCGGTGGAAAGCCCGGCATTTTTGGTTATTCGGAATCGGATAAGCAGTTGGTCGATGGAAAGCGATGAACATGTAAACCAATTCTCCATGTATTTGTTTGAATGCAAATCAGAACTATGCACGTCCTGAGTCTCAGGACTGACCATTTTTCCCAACTGAAGAACATACACTGTCCTCCATCTAATTTATGAAATACCGTGACGGAATCACTACCGGCCACAACACCGATTTGGTTGTTGATGGCCGATGAAGTTAGGTAAGGCCATGGTGATTTTGCAAATGTGGCGCTCGCAGACGTTTCGAGCCAAATCCTGTGCCACTCCAGGCAAGCGACAAGATTTCCCGGATGAAGGAGAACATGCGTAAAGTGGCCAGCGCGCCACCACGTTTTATTCATCTTTCTTACCGAAAAGGTCCTTTTCAACCATGGCACGGCAAATAGGATGGTAGAAATCCCTATGCTTCTCAAATGTCTCAATGGCACGCTTACGGTCAAACTTTGCCAATTTCCGATACCTGCACCGAAGATTAGCTTCAGGACGAATTGCTGGAAAGTGGCACCTGTAGGAATGACTTACAAGGGTCGCACAAATTTCATTCGACCAATCTTGCCGAGTAGATCTGCCGTCGGTTCAAGCACACTTGCATCGCCTGCCTGCAGACCGACTTGGAAGTACAGGTTGGCCACCTCGATATTCTGGCTCGCGGCAAGTCCATAAATTTCACCCATTAGCTTAGACAATTCAGGGGTCAGCTGACGCTCGGACACGAGAATCTGTTCCAAGAAAACCACGACTTGATTCGCGGTCAAGTCTCGGATATCCTCTGGCTGAGGCTTGAAGGAGGAGTTAGGCAAAGATAGCCACTTTTTAGCTAGATCATAGACAACATCAACGAGCGACGTGTCGAAATCTGGCTTCGGAGGGAGACCAGGGGCATAGAACCATCTGTCCCAGTCAAGCTCATTGAGTACTGTTGAGGCTTCCGAATCATCCTTGAAAAAATCCAAGATTGTGCTCTTGAATTCATAGGAGTCAAGTGACTTGCCCTTGTATTTATTGAAGTACTGAACATGATTAGCGGGACGTCCGTTTCAAGGCAGGACTGTCAACATACGTGAGGGATGAATAGATTGAACTTGCTCTTTCCAACCAGGTTCTCCAGGTGGAATAAAAAGTTGAATCCCTTCTCGTACGGAATGCTTGAGAAAGCGTCATCCGGGTCCATGCCCTTCAGGTTAGTGATAAGTTTGGTGAAGTCATGCTCAGGACCGAAGTGCTCTACAGAGTCCGTGAGAGCCTTCCATCCAATGATGGCGGAGAAATGACGATAAGGCTCGCCGTGGCTATAGCCGTTAGTGACACGGAGCCAGAACACTCGGGACAAAGATACTCACACTGCAGCTACGATCTTCGCGCGGTTAGCAACAATCAATACGTCTACCCTCTAGGAGGCCAGGAAAAGGAGACTTACCCGCCTCTCAAGGTAAGTAGTCCAGCCTTCATTCAACCAGAAATGCTCCCAAGAGGCATTGGTGACAAGATTACCGCTCCAGCTATGCGCAAGCTCGTGAGCAATAACGTCGATGTTTTCCCGATCCTGCGCAGTAGATTAGAACTGCCAAAGGGCTTCCGAAGTAATGGTGAGTCAGTGCAATACCTTTGAGATGATACTGGGGGTGGCAAACGTAAAGATTGGATTTTCCATTCCCCCATACGGAAAACTGGGGGGAAGGATCAATACATTATATTCTCCCCAAACGTAAGGATAAACAATTTTCTGTACGCAAGTCAGTCGAGTATCTAACTTCGCTCGGTCATTCAGACACACCTCGATTGCATTGATGAATTTCTCGGTATCTGCTTCGAGCTCCCATTGACATTCGCTGAGCTTGTCGGGACTAGTCGCGACAACGCTACGGGGTCCGATTGGGGCTTCAGAGATATCACTTAAAACTTTCTGTCAGATGAAACCTGCCAAGTGGTTCCAAGGAGTGGCGAAATGGTAAAGGAAGAGTGGAACAAGTAAGATGTTGGGGGGGAGGAGGAACGACTCACCCGCTAGCTAACGCGAAAAGATAACTTGGAATTGGGACCTTCTGGTGGAACTTGTATAAAGTCTTACCATCGGACTTCGGAGCCTCAGACGAACCCCGAACGGGGAGTCCGCTGGCAATTACCGGAAGAGGCGAAGTTATGTTGAAGTCCAGCGTACACTTGACATCCGGCGTATCTTGACAGGGAAAGATGGACCGGGCGTGTATAGCCTGGCACTGAGAGACTGAAAAGAGCTCCTGTCAACATCTGTTCGTTCCTCTGCTAGGCTCACGTGCTACACCCAGGATTCATGCGTGGATTGTTTGAGTCTTTTTTTCACGAGACTGCCGCCCAGAGAGCGATTTGACTTACACATATAAGGGTGCTTCTTATTTGATGTTTGAGCAGGTGTCAGCCATTGAAGAGCAGTACACTTCTCAGTGGTTTTGACGGATATCTAGAACTCATTAGACCGGGACATACATCGCCTAAGAATGGAGATTACGGCAACATACGTCGACCTCAATAGTATCGTTGAGCTTCACACCTTGATCGAGCTTGATCTTGAGAGGGGTGCCGTATGGTTCCAGTCGGGGAAGATACTCCCACTCGGATGGCTGTCCGTTGACTTTCACACTACCAATATCAAGATGGTTGGTGTCCAGGATGATTTGATTGGACTCGCCATGAGTGGTAGAACGGAACTGATGGATCACATTTCCAGCAAGCTTTCTCTGATCAAAAAGGATGTCGAAATTTGCAGTAATATGAGTAGACACCCAATTATTGTAATTGCTCAGGGTGTTTGGATCCCTGGGGGGGTTGACAACAGTCGCCATGTTGCGTCTTTGGCTGTGAGAAAACCGTAGAGTCCACCTGGTTTGAACGTCTGAGATGAAAGTCGGTCTTGAACCAGTGCAGATATAGCTTCGAGGAAAGCTTAGCCGCCGAAGCTGAAAGCGAGGCACACCAATCATAAATGATTCCCTGGGTTCTTATGGATACCTTACCTGAACCGATCAACTGACAGTGGACATTTGAGGGGAGGTTATATCCGGACGCGGCCACATGCGGAAGATGGAAAAATTTCATGTATTCCCGTTACGTACAGCAATATCCATGGAAAGATAGCGAGATAGAGGGAACGGACAGATGAGGTAAGGTAGAAATAGATAGCGAGCTTCACCTTTAAATCTCTCTCTATGATGTCCTCGCCTCTCGATGTCTTTGTGAGAGTAATGCTGGCAGGTATCTGATGATTCCATATCTATGTGTGTACACTTAATACCTTATCATTCATGAACGATGAGTGTCATTTCTCGCAGCTATGCTATATTATTAAGGTATTATTGATAAGGACTTTGTAGGTACGCCATGCATCACTGTACTTTGCCTTCGTACCTCTGCCTGTGCGATACCTAGGTAGCGCAGGCGTTCGTTACAGCAGCGTGCCGGTGGAGGTAAAACAAACATATCACTCAAACGCGTGTCAATCAAGCTTCTCAAGGAAGTGCTCGAGTCTCGTCCATTATGTTTATTCAGTTTGTCTACCTCTCTATCTTATTAATATTTAGAGAAGTCAGATCAGCACAGATGCATGGCGTACTCCTGGCATGATTAGGCAATAATAAACAGGTCACATCCAAAGCTCAGGGTACTCCGTACTCTATACTACTTTACCCACGGTAATCTAGTCTACAGGTACAGTTGAGCTCCCAGAACGTCTAGCTGTCAATAATTTTCCCACTCATCGCGCATCTATCGTCAATTGGCACTCACTGTGTATCTATACGTTCTTTTCAACTTGATGCCCTTTGTCCTTCCCTAATATATATAATCCGTCCTTGATTTGAACCTCATCACCATCTTCGCTTCATAAGTAGCTCCAATGGATACACCCCGAGTCCAGGTAGGCGCGCCGGAGGTCGCCCAGGCTCCTGTGAGCACCCAAAACACTGAAACTCCCGATGTGGATATGAACCAGACTCAGCAGAGCGCGGTGAATGAATCCCAAGCAGACGCGACACAACAGGATATTTCTCTGCCTGACGCGCAGCCAGCTAGTTCAGCACCAACAGAACCGCCGCAACCTCCCAAGAAGAAGCCAGGCCTTCATTTTCTGGAGTAAGCTCATATCGCCGGGAAGCTTCAACAATGCGACCCCAATTGGCGCATGCACGGCTCACACCACTTAGCTACCTGACGTCGCCCATTGTAGAACTCATCGTCGGGAAGGACGAGCACGAGACTTCCTTAACAGCGCACCAGAGCTTGTTGTTGGAATCGCCATTCCTTGCGCAGGCTGTTGCCGCATTCAGCGAATCAGGTCCCGTACGCACTAGCTTCCTCCTGAGCAATATTCTGGATGCTTTTACTAATACAATATCTGGCATGCAGCGGCGTATTAAGCTTCCCGATGAGAACGTCGAGGCATTCGGTTGCTTCCTACAGTTCCAATATACCCACGACTACTCCGCATCCCCCGCCGATCCACCCGCCGATCAAGACGTTGTAGGCGAACTGGATGATAGCGGCGAGCTACTGTTGAGACATGCGCGTGTCTACACTCTAGCAGAGAAGCTCGGCGTGCCTGCGCTCAAGAGTCTGGCACACTCGAAGATCCACCGTATCAACAGTACCTCTCACGGAGAGATCGCGTACGCTCGTTATGTCTACACGCACACACCCGTCGACGATGTCACTATTCGAAAGCCCGTCGCCTCCTTCTGGGCCACCAGAAGCCATGTGCTGCGCCACGAGGCTGAAGAGGAGTTCAAGAAGCTGTGTCTTGAAGTACCTGAGTTCTGCTTTGATGTACTCAGTCTTGTTCTTGACCAGAAAGAGAAACGCGCCCAGGATCGAGCAGAGACCGAATCGGGCATTAAAGGCAGTGGTAGGAAACGTCTCAGGAGCGGTATCTAGGCGGCATCCCTATGGCATATCCTACATTTAATCTGTTGTCCTTTGTTTCGGCGATCGTATCTGCATCTGTGTCAAAAAGGACTCGAGCGTACTTACCTTTTCTCTTCTTCTCTTTTACATTACCCATCGCGACCTGTTCACAGTACAATGTAGCAGTACAATATCGAGTCAAGCATTGGTTCTCGTGAAGAGTATGTGGCAGCTACCAACTAACAGCACTACTGTCATTGCAGGCAATACGCTCAGGAGACAGCTAGTCTCTCTATTTCATCAACAGTCTTTGGCGCCGTGGTTAGATTATCATATCCATCCTTGGTCACAACAACGTTGTCTTCAATGCGGACACCCCCCACACTCCAATAACGCTCGAGGACGTTGGTATCGATGTATTTGTTTGACTCGGGGGACTTGATGTAAGGTTCGATGATAAACCGGCAGAAATATACCTAGAGTAGCAGCAGGCGTCAGTGGATCAGTCTAGGGAACATGGGAAACTCCCAACTTACGCCTGGCTCGACGGTGATCACCGAGCCCGCAGGCAAACGACCTCTGACGCGAAGGTACCGGAACATGGTATCCTTATCCGCGTAATTCGGATTGCCGCCGGTATCATGAGTGTCCATTCCCAGATAATGTCCGAGACCATGCGGGAAAAACGCGACACTGACTCTCTTTTCAAAGATCTCGTCCTCGGCTCCTCGCAGAATGCCTAACTTAAGGAGGCCTCGAATTGCAACACGGTGGGCATGGGCATGCACATCCTCCCACTGCACGCCTTCCTTAAGCATTGCAATACATTCTGTCTGCATTTGCAGGACAATATCGTAGATCTGCCGCGTTTCTGCAGTGAGTTTTCCCCCTACGGGAATGACGCGAGTGATGTCTGCACAGTAGGTGCGGTACTCTCCACCGGCATCAATAAGTACATTGCGCTTCTTTTGATTTGTCACGGGGTCGATCAGTGTATCATCATTCTTCCCATAGTGAAGAGTGGCACCATTCTCGCCGCAAGCGACGATAGGGTGATAAGACTGCTCTCGAGCGCCATTAGCGATACAAGTTGCAATGAAAGCACCCTCGATTTCGCGCTCGTTCACGGCAGTTTGAGATGCCTTTATAGCTGCAATGTGTGCCTTGGCGGAAATATCATTTGCTTTTCTCAGCAACGCGATTTCGTACTCATCCTTGACCACGCGAGACTGCTCAATGACTCCCTTCAGCACGGACGGGTTCACCTCAGAAAAGCCGTGAAATTGTGTGCTTTCGGAGACCTGATCTGCAATGGTAAAAGCAATGGCCTTGCCGCCATGGCTGGACGCAATTGACGAGAGCGTGCTATTGAGTTCAGTTGTCACCAACACGCGATCGACGTCGTATTGGTTTTGAGCCTGCTCGGTAGACATGGGAAGACCGGACCAGATCACGTCCTCCGGGTCAACTGGAGGAATGAACAGAGTAAGTTGGTCCTCACTCAGATCGTAAACCAGACAAGAGTCCGGTAAAGGGCATCCAGATAGGTAGAAGAATGGTCGACGTTGTCTAATATTGAATGCGTATATGTCAGGCCTATCTTTCCAACTGCTGCGGAGCTCAGAATAAGGACGCCGTTTCGTACCTAAAGGGAACTGGCTCATCATTGTCTTCAATCAACCGAGTTTTCTGAGCCTCCAGGTAGACGATTCCAGGACAACCATTTCTGTGAGACTGGAGGCTTTCGGCCACACGGCGCGCATGCGCTTTCGCCGGATACTTGCCCGCCAGAATTGCATCTACTGTGGCCATCATGCTTTGACGCTAGTTGATAACACAGATGAGAAAGAATTGAAGTCTTATTCCTATATCTCCCCGGTGGATGTGGCCCATATCACAAATTGAATCTCAACTTGCTCGCTAATCGGCTGCTGCGGGGTCGTACTATGCGGGGCCCAGGCCGGTTAACGTCGGTATAGGCACTCCGAATAAGGTACGGAGTACTAGGTTGGAGTAACCGTGTTATCGAGTACAGAACAGGCAATAATTTGAGAACCAATAATCCGTAGTTGAGACATTAGATAGACTATCGGATCTTTTGTATATCTTCATGCAATATCTTCCATAAGAGCAACAGAGCTATTCAGCGTTCTGAACCTGCAACAGTCCCTAGACAAGCTATATACATTATTCATCTGCATGGGCTGGTTTGACTGCCTGTTGTTACCACATCCTCAAAATCCATCTCCCATCTGTCAACTTCTTCAAATTTCCTGGCTTGCAATCTGAGCTCCTCACTCAGATAATTCTTAGCCGGTATTGGCACCGGCGATGATTCTAGATCGAATGCATCCGTGTCGAGCGGTGAGGACAGAGGCGAGGACACCTCGATTGCTTGGTTCTCCTTGTCGGCATCAGCAGTCTGGTTTCTTCGAGGAGCATTAGCTCTCTTTTGCCTCGTGTCCTTCATTCCAGCTGAATTTGTATGTGCAGAAGACTCAGTTTGACTGATGGCTGCACCATTCAGAGCTGTGACTGCACCTTGCTTCCTGTGCTTCGTTCGAACAACCTCCAATGGCTTTGGTTTGTCCTTTCGCCGTCGTTGTGCTCGCGCTGGCTCCCTAGTGAGAAAGCATGACAACTCATCTTCATCCTGGTCGACAAAATAGTCCTCCTCGCTTTCATCATCTAGAATCACACCATGGGGTACTCCATTGCGTCTGCGATGTTTATGACGTCGCCGAGGAAGCAATCTGTCTTGAAGACTTGCTGTGGACACAGTGAGCTTTTCACTGAATTCTCCTGTGTTATGGTCCTTCGTATGCTCCAGCGAGTCTGCGGGTGATTTAGCGGTCATCACCGTTGAGTGGCTACTCTGGGGACTTGACACTGGGCTGCTGCTCAATGGTGGTGCCACCGTCCGATTCAGTCCTTCCTCGTCTGCCAAGTGATGTGAAGCCTCACGAGGGATGCCATGCTCTTCATCGCCACGCTCCGGGCTTATTGAGCCAGTAGGTGAGTTTTCCACAACGGCCAAAGGCGACTGGGGAACTTGAAGCTCCTCCCCGGTGCGCTTGCGCTTTCGCGATCCTCCGCTGGACGGGAGTGAACGGACCGAAAGAGGCGAGGAAGAGGCATGTCTAATAACCAGGGATTTTCCTCTGGAGACATTGAGGGGAGTCGACTCATCCTCTGGGCTCAGTCCACCAAGAAAATCATCGTCGTCAAGGTCTCCGAAATCAGAAGATCCGTCATCTGCCTGCATCATCTGGAGAATGCTTGCTTGCCGAGGTCGTCTCCTAAAATTGCTCAATATCGAACTCTCGAATCCTGGAGTGCCAGGTATTTTGGAGCTCATATCAGCCCCTCGTCTGCCAACAGAGAGCGTAGATGAATAGCCTCGAGCTCTCGTGGGTGGCCGGCTGCCCGTAGCTCCACGTTCTCCCATAGGCGAGGACTCAATTGCTTGTTCTTGCTTCTTGTTCATGGGAGTCTGACCCCTCAATTGTCTTGCGAATTTGATATCATCAACACTAGGTGCCGACTGTGCCTCCAGCCTCTTGTCATCCTCGGTTTCGTGTAGACGTCCTGAATTGGTGGCAGTAATCTTGGTTTCAGGATCTTTGGTTTTCTGCGATACCTTGGACGAAGCTGGGACATGTTGCGATGTGAGACGATTGCGCTTTGTAGGTGGACGTGGCATTGTTGTGTTGTGTCGGTTCCAGAAACTTCGGATGCGGCGAGATGAAGAAAAACAGGAAGGGCAAGGCTTTTTCCCCCTGAACAAAGGAGTGCGCCGAATTACTTCTTAATAGAGCGGGATTACTGTGTATAATCAATGGCCCGTTTGAAGTCTCGTACGCGTAGTTAGCGAGGTCTGTTTGGGGTATATTGAAACGTAGAACGCGTCTTCAAGGATGGGTATAGATAGATAAATGGCGCAATGATTCATAGAACCAGGATCTTGACTAGGAACAAGAGTTGCTAGCTAGGACACATAGGCTGTTCTCGTACATCAGTACTTCTCCCCGATCAGCTCGCGTCGCCACTGATTAGCGATTGTTTTGGTGGTTTCGACGCGTCGGGTGGCCTTTCACGTGTTTGGATCACTTCCAGGTAGGTACTTTACTCTTTTAGGATATCCCATGATTTCTAACAAGCACTCTAGGCCGGGTCTAGCTCTGGGAACTGGTACCAGATTTACCACAGTGACAGTAAGGTACCCTCGGCGAGGGTAAAGCAAATGATGAAGTCAGAGTGCTATCTATCTAGGTGGTAAAGGTACTATTATTATGGATTATTGGTGCCATCCTAAACTCCGTACCTCTCTATACAAAAAGCTCTATACCCAGTGCATACCGCGAGGTACCTGAGCAGTTATGTCCTATATACCAAGATCTTTGAGCTTTCAACCGTGTAACCTCGATGTCAATGCTATGGTTCCCGACCTGTAGGAAGATGACGGTTGATGTATTTACAATACTAGTTTTACTTCGGCAATACAAGGCTCATATCCTTCATACCTACCTAGGTACCGAGCTAGGTAAGGTAGGTATTAGTATCCACGTATAGAAATAGGTACCGACGTAATTTGTTTAATGAAAACTGTTCTAATATCTGCTCCAATATTCTCTCCGTTGACCATCCAGCACGGATCAGTGGCCGTCTCTAGAACTAGTTGCCGGTGCTAAAATCAATGAATTATAGTCTCACTTCTACGCTTGACCGACCCTAGGTAGTCATGTATCCCAATCATTCAAGGCAGATTCCTTTTCGAATCCCAAAAGGCTTTGAACAAGGCGGTTTCCACTACTCGGTCCTGAAAGGTTAATATTATTTTAATGTTCATACAGTAGCTACCTAGGATGCCCGTGGCTCTGATAATCCGTTTAATCCAGCATATGGAAGCGCCTCTTCATCACAGATTGTACACCTACCTACCTAGTCGAAGGTGATATTGCGCCCTATTTGAGGTAATAATACAACAACAACAACAAGAAGAAGAACAACAATAATAATAATAAAATAATAGTAATTTAATGAATGAGCCCGGGTACACTCACTAGAGTCATCCACTATGGCCCATTGAGGTTCCTGATATCACCTTCTCCGCATCGCACTTAGATGAGCTTGCCTCCTGATTCGGTTGTGCTTCTACACTTCTTTTGTATCGAATGATATTATGGTAGGGTTTAATCTATTACTGCATTATTATTGGGCCCAGCGATTCAGTGAAACCTGGCTCCTTCAAACTCCCAAGTCATTAGTATTGTCTTTCCCCCGCTCCCCCGGATACTAAAGACTACCTAGGGAGTCCAACAATATAATAAAATGCACACTATGGCCTGCCTTAGACTCACTCAGGGAAATGTCAATCTCGCTTCTCTGGTTCCCGAAGTCGTCTGCTCAACCAGGTATTTTGGCCTTTCCCCTCCTCCCTGCTTACTTCTCGGGGCTCTTCTTGTGACATCTCACTGATTGTGGCATTTCAGCACTTGGTGTGAGAAGCCATTCGAGCTGTATCGGGAGAGCCACATAAGAGCTGCTTAGCGCTTGATGAAATCTCACCATGGGCTTTTAATCATCGGATCATCATCTACATTGACTCGTCTACCTCTGTCCTAGGATCTTGTTCTCAATTCCCAGCTCTCCTACCGCATTTCGAGGATGTTCCAAGCCACAGGACTGAGAGTTTGGTCTTAGATGACAGACAGTGCCACTATGAAAAGCCTACTCAGCCCATGCAGAGACTACAGATTCATGCCATTTTTGATTTCTTCCATATCTCCAAAGTCTGGGCAGACGAATTTCTCTCATTGTGATATGAAAGAACCTTGGCCATTCACATCATGACGGCCTCTCCAGAGAGAGACTTGGTCCTCGACTCGGCCACTGCAGGTGGCACTTCCGAATTTCAAGTCAGCAAGAAAAAGCGATCCAACTCGGAGCTAACAGAATACCCTCGGAGACGTGCGACGATCGCAGTATGTATCCTCGACTTCTTCTTTCCACTTTTGCCCTCCCCCTTTCCGCTCGTCACCTGGGCATTAGTTGACCCATGAGGAGCACCGCAGTGCCAGATATGTCGCTTACGAAAGACTCGATGTAACGGCGCGCGCCCGAGGTGTCAACTTTGTACAGACCTGGACGCAGACTGTGTCTACAGGGAACCAGGAATCAAACTCGATGCTGGCGACAAACTAATCATTGAGAGATTGAATAGAATCGAGGGTCTACTTCAGTCTACTCTGGTGGGACAAGCAACCCATTTCCCATTGTCTTCAACATCCCCTACCACCAGCAATGATACGAATGTGGGCAGCGATGATGCGGTCGCCAAGGCATCCACTATCGCCGCCATGTCTGGGAGAACCTCCGTTGCCGGACTTGGGTCATGGGTGAACCCACCAACGAGCATCTCAACGATGCCCAAGGTGCATACTACTCCCGCGCTACACCTTCTACAATGGCCCCTTATTCGGGACCTGGTCGCTGGTCCCTACGATCCGCAGACGTTACTGCAGCTTGAAATGGCCCGCGAGCCGCTTAGGTTTCCTTCCGCTGCAGGGTTCGACTTGTCCAATACAACAACGTATGTACAGTCTTTTTTCGAGCGGGTCAATGTCTGGTACGCCTGTGTGAACCCATACACTTGGACACGCTATTACAGTAAAGCCGTCTCTCTGGGATTTCGAGAGGGACCCGAAAGCTGCCTTGTCCTCTTGGTATTGGCTCTAGGCAGCGCCAGTCACTACGGAAGCATCTCGTTCATTCCTTCAGATATGGACCCCCCAGGACTACCTTACTTCGCAACAGCGTGGACTCTTCTGCCATCAGTAATGATGCGCAACTCTGTTCTGGCTGCTCAGTGCATCATCCTTGCATCTGCCTACTTATTCTACCTAGTCAGACCGCTGGAGGCTTGGACGCTTCTCTCCAATGCTAGCATGAAATTACAATTACTCTTCGGGGACCCCGCCCGTGTACCCCTTCAGTGGAGAGAACTGAGTGTGAGAGTGTACTGGAATGCTCTCTTATATGAGAGCGACTTGCTGGCGGAGTTGGATCTGCCTCACTCGGGCATTGTGCACTTCGAAGAAGTTGTCGACCTTCCCGGTGGTTTCGAGGAGGAGGAGGACGAAGAAGATGATGAAGTTGACAATGAAGATCGTCAAAACAGCTTAGTGGAGGGCTCGGTAGGCCGCGAGGAACTATGGTATTTCCTTGCTGAGATCGCTCTTCGACGACTTTTGAATCGCGTCAGCCATATGATATACCAGAAAGATAATTCGCTGACGCTTGGATCGCTTGGGCCCATTGTCTCGGAGCTGGATTTCCAGCTTTCCCAGTGGTATGAGAGTCTCCCTCAACCAGTCCAGTTCCCCCTCAACCACACACCGATTTCCAACCCCGTCCAGACAGTCCTCCGATTGCGATACTACGCGTGCCGGACTATCATATACCGGCCTTACATCTTAGCTGTCTTTGAGAATGAGCACGCTGCCACTGATCAGGTAGTAAGGGAATGCTGCCGGCGGTGCTTGGAGGCCACGCTGCGCCAGCTGGAGAATATTACCAGTCATCGCGAAGGCCATCTGCCGTATCTCTGGCAGGGCGCGCTCTCTATGGTATCGCAAACATTGTTAATCATGGGGGCCACGATGTCCCCCGGACTCTCTACTTTATTGCCTCCGGGATTCCGAGTGGATGCGATAATATCCAGTGTGATGGCTGAGGTGGAGAGATACGCACACCTTGCGCCAAGCCTCAAATTATCTGCAGAGATTATTCGCGACGCAGAGAAACGACGGCAAATTTGTCTCAGATCGACCAGTCGGCGAGTATAGAGGAGTCGGAGGGATCAGTTGAATTCAGGCTTCGCCATCTATCATGCGATAAATACACTCAATACTGGGTGACTGTTTCAGGACAGCTGACAGGGAAGCTAGGGTCTGATGCACAAATGCCATAATTCATTCTTCTTTTTATTCATGCTTGATCCCAGTCCTGATAATTCGATCTCGGTCTCCTCCCATCGTCTCTGAAACTCCACTCTTCGCGCTTCCTTGTACTTTGTTCTTTCACCTGGCACTTGCTCAAAGCTCTCCAGTAATCGCAAATCTACTCAAGTGACAAGCTCAGTCCAATAAACACAATTCTATTAGCCCAGCTCACTTGTGGGTAACATATGACATGAGGTGTAAGAGACTGAGAATCCCCAGCGAGAGGACATCACCGTCGATATAATTACTTGCCTTCAATACTTGAGACAAAATGTGAAAATCTGGGCAGATTTCAAAACTTGCTACCATGGCAAACGGACAAGCACATACAACCCTTCATATCTCGAAAGCAATCTAAGGCAATGGTATCGCATGAGAAAATACAGTAACAGGGTATGTAGAAGGACATATTCAACAGACAAAGCTGAGATTATAGGTCATGATAGTCGACGGTCGTTCATGCATTAGTGACTTCGGCGGTGGAGGGGGAGGGACAGGGGCAGTTCCGTTTGAAATTCTAATAAGGAGAATTTAGTATGGGAGAGGTGTATCAGTGTTAAAAGGAGGACTTCAGAGGGCACGAGAGTTAAAATAGCAGGAGCTAAAGGGCTGAGACCGTCGATGGTGAAGCAGTAAAGTGCGCTAAGGCTCGAACACCTTTACACTCAGATCAAAACCCATTCACTTCCTCTCTTGATGAACTTATCAAGCATCATGCCAATGTCGTTCAAAGCGAATCGGCAGATATAGAATCCGAAAAACTCGGCAGCATGGCGTGTACTCAACTCCAGGCCGACTAATGTGGGCGAGGAATGTTTGAGACCGGGGTCTTCAACTTGCTGGGCAATCTGGTCTACATCAGATAGCCTCCGTTAGCAGAGCAGGATTGACAAGCACGAGAAAAGGTACTCACCCAGCACCTGCGCAGCGTCGCACAGTCGGGCGAGCGCTGCCATATAATGTGCGTTGGGTCCACTGAACTGGACCTGTTGTGTAACACGCCTGGCAGCCTGGGAAGTCGGCAACGAAGTCATGGGGAGCGAACTGATTGTTAAATTATCTTTGCTGGTTTCTTTGGAATGCACTGGTGTAGCGGGAGCACCGAAGCCTGAGTTTTTGGAACGCAATTTTCGCCACGAAGTTAGATATGACGATTTGCTTGAACTGCTGTTGACTTTCTGCGGCATATTATCAAACCCATTTGCCGCATCCTCAGAGCTCTGAGAATATTTGAAGATCGGCAAAGCCCCTTGCACGCCGACTTCGCTGCTTATCTTCTTTGACAGAGACACCTGCACCTGGTCGAGCACAGCTTCCAAGGATTGCATTTCCTCCAGGACGGCGTCGGCATCATAAGTGTCCACCTTAGCAAGCTTAAGTAACGCCGCCGTCAACAAGTCGCAGTTGGACACCTTTTCTTCGACCGCCCTAAGTTTCACGTTTTTAACGCCCCACACATCATGGGGCACGAATAGCTTCGTAGATAAATAACCGCCTCGCGGATGAGCGATGGTCTGGTAAATACATCTCATGAGCCAGAATGGACGTAAAAGAAATGACTCGGGACACGGCTCTAAAGGAATAGGGGCGTTCGCAGCCATTGGATTGGGGGATCCGGGACTCGTCGGTGAGTGGATGTGGCTATCGAACAAATACAGGCCTCCACTGGTCAGACCGGACGGCGCAAAAGTTGCACCAATAGGTGTAGGTAGAGAAGGAGCCGGGCCAGTTGCCGTTCCCTTATGGAGGTCCGGGAATGCACCGCTTGATGGCGTTTCCGGGGAATTGGCAGACAGATCAGGCGCCGGCACAGAGACATTCCTCGGCCGGAACGTCTTCAGACCTGAATTTAACTTGCCCAGGTTGTCTGGAGCTGAAGGCACCTTGCCAATCAGACGGGCGGGTGATGGCACCTTCGATATCCTGGCATACGGTTTTCCCTCCTCTGTAATAATTTTCTCTAGTACTTCAACGGTGGAACCATCTTCAGCCAGTGATGCAATTGAAGCATTCCTTCGGCTGAGATGCACGGCTGGTGTAAGAACGGAAGCTGAAGCGGGAGTTTTTGTACTAGAGCTTGCGGAAGAGAGTGTTTGAGATCCGTCTTTGGGCACAGGGGGTGGTCGAAACGAGTGCGTATCCGCGGAGCTTTGGGTGAGCGCATCATCGCCAATCTTAGGACGAGAGCTTGTTTCGATTTTCAGTTCCGTCGGGTTTTGACCTGACATTCGCCGTGCTCGCACGCTTGGACTCGCTGTTAGCACAGAAGACTGTTTGGGTAGGCCGGAAGGAACATGAGGCGAGGAAACTAGGTCGAACTCCAATGGAGTAAGTGCGCTCTGAGATTTCTCTGATTGATCCTCTAATACAACGTCATCTTCCTCCAGCGGAGCCAAAGTCACGCCGGGTGTTGTTGTAGCTGAATTAGGGACCACCGAGCTCTCCCAGGTCCTAGCGGATAACACGCTCGAACCTGACTGGCGCGGAAGAGCAGATTTTGACTGGAGATCAAATGCGAAATCATCCATAACGTAGCCACTGGTCATCTCATCCAACAATCGCTCCTCTTCTTCAGCTTCATCGTCAGGATAATCCTGGATCAAATCACTTGGATGGTCGAGCTTCGTCTGCTCGAGTATGTGGCGAAGATCGTGGCCCTGTGTTATTGCTACTTCCGCTTCTCTTTCCGCTTCCCTTACTCTCTGTTTTGCCAACTCAACGTTCCTGCGAGCGTTCGCTACAATCTCATCGTCTGTATCGTAACTGTCCACCTCTACCGCTGGTTCCAGGCCTTCATCGTATGCAGCCTCAACGGCAGCATCTAATGCAGCATCAAACTCGGCTTCAGTACCATGGCTGAAGCGGTAGCTTCTCCTCCGCCGTAGATACACAGAAGATACTCGGGAGTGCTGGGAAGAAGGTGAAGAAGCACCAGACTCGTCGATTGTATCGAGCCAAGAGGTTGACTCGTAGATGTCCCTGGCGTGAGTGCTCAGTAACGTCAACTCAGAATGAGGATCCCCGGAAGACGAGGATTCCTCATCCTGACCGAGTCCTCTGGTCAAGTATGTATCCTGTGGAGGGCCCAGTGCGCCCTGAAACAATTTCTCCGACGCTTGCCTGGACGGATCAGACTGAGCCGGTCTGCCGGGCACGGGTGACGATATGGCATACCTTGACTCATCCTCCAGAGGCGACGGCAATAGCGACTGACGCCTCGGAGGCATTTGATTGGGCACCATGGTTCTAGATCCTTCAGAGATGGGATGATCATGAACGAAAGATCCGGACTGCAAGTAGTCATATCTCTCCTCAGGATGAAAATCATCCTCGTCATCTATGGGTTGCGACATGGCTCCGTATGACTCCTGACTAAGAGGACGTTCAGGAAGCGCTTTGCTGTTAACTTCGCGGAAGGAGAAGTCCATACGACGCAGCTCGGTGACACGAAGCATATAGGTGTCGCGCTACAATATCCCTGTCAGTAAGTTCTGCAGGGTAGAGAGGGCAAACTCACAATCTCTTGAAGCTTCATTCTCTCGTCTTCTCCTCCGTTGCTTCGCAGCATGACTAGTTGTAGAAGTTGGCAAGCATCGTTGTAAGCTTCCATTGCACCTTCGAAATTAGCTGCATTGTCCAGGAGAACTGCAGTATTAGCCTTCTGCAATGCTTTAGAAAGCATTGCTTTCTGGGAATAGGCCCGCCGCCGTTGTCCAGAGCCATATCCCTTTGCTGATGCTGGGCGTGAGCTGTCGGAAACCTGTTGAGAGCTCGCTAGATCGTGAGATAGATTACGTTCGCCAGAGCCCATGCTGAGTGAGCTTGACTTTGCCCACGGGTTTTGGAAGAGAGCCGGGGAGGCTAACACAGGCTCCGATGTCTCAAGGTTTGAATCGAAGGTATCATTCGCCGCCAACTTGGGTATCGTACCAGCATCTGATGATCCAAGTCTGGACGCTTCGGTATGGCTCGCTGACATGGAAAGCTGGGAGACACGAAACCCCTGTGATTGGCCACGCTGGTGATCGAGAACGTAACACTCAGGGCTAGAGGTGCTAGCCGGGCTTGCATTTGCCTTCGGAGATTCAATATTACTAGGCGATGAATTTCCCCGAGAACGGTTGACAGGCGAATCCTTGCTAGAAACGGTCGATTGAGACCAGCGATTCAGGCTACCGAGGCCTTCTTGAATCCCATTAGAATCGGTTTGGGTTTCCGAATTTGCGTTGGTCGTCCGCTCTGGTATCAACTCGGGCATTGTTATAATGATTGTGGTGGAGCTCGTGGTGTTTTCAGGGACAGTGAGTTTGCCTTGGTTCAACGTTGTCTTCCACATGAACGTCTGTGCAGACCTTTTTTCATTTCCCAATAGCTGCCAAGCGAGAAGTAAGAGGTGGCTATTCTGCGAGGCAACCACAAGTAGGCATATATAGATTGTCGATGCCTGAACTTAATATATATTCCTCGGTTCTGAGCGCCTTGCTCAGCGCATCGTTGTTTAGCGCAGGATGCAATGCGTTCACGGACAGCGCATTGCTTCCAGGAGACAGCCAGCGAGCAGCGCAATCAAAAGCAACGTACACTTTAGGGTAGCCGGTCGCAATTGCAGTTCAAGCGAGGCGGCAGAGACCGGAGCAAGGAGATAGTTAGCCAGGCGATCAAAGTGGTCACTTCGGCAGGAATCGACGGACGGCTAAGAAACATCAGAAGCGTGGTGATGGTGAGTTGGAAATTCGGCACGGAAATATATCAGGGACGATAAACTGCAGAAAGAATTGGAATTGTGTCAATTGCCGTTTATTGGGGAGTGGGCAAAAGCCAGCCAACAAGATTGCGCAGAAGCTGTCTATAGGTAGCCTCAGACGTACCACCGGCTTGTTTAGCAGATTATCGAGCATAGAGAACTGATACCGTATAGTTTTGCACGTAAAAGATGAATTCGAGATTGAAAGCGAGATCTAGCTTGAATAAGAACGCCCAGCTACAGGATGGTGGGGAAAAATATACGAAATCTCAAGACATGATTATTGATAGTGGCATCATTATTGGCGATGGGAGGCGGTTCAGGGGAGAGAAGCGGAGGTCTGGTCAGTGGTCAGTGTCACCCTGGTGGTTGGACAATTTGCGGTGCGGAAAAAGGGGGCAGTGGGGGTGTCGATGTCTGGACTATCAGGAGGGAAATTCTTGGAAGTACACTCAATGATGTTATTTAAGCTACTGAAATTAGTGTCGGAGTCTATTACACTATACTGTTCGGTCTCATGCAAGCTTTCCCCAGTCTAATATGTAGTCCACTCTGTAGCAAACTTGTGTTCTTTTTACCTACGTTATGTTTTAGTGATGGTCCTGCATTGCCAAGAAAATAGGTATACTTTAAATTACTCGATATGGATACCTATGTCCCTTAAAGGTGTGGCGCTAGTGCATATATGATTCGTGATTGATTCTCCAGGTCGGTTTTAGATCCTAAGATGCTATAGATGTATATTTTATCTACTGGTGATTATTGCCATTCTGCCACTGATTTAGATGATAGACAAGTTTAGTGCATCTATAAGTGCCCTTTGTAAGTATTAGTGCTATGACTATCAGGTGTGTACATCAGGAGGATCGGAGAGACTGGTATCTGACTGTATCCTTAGAAACAATACCTTGCTCATGGACAGGAACGGTCTATCTTTTCTATAAAAAGCAGCATACCGTCGCAATGGCGATAATATTCTGGCTTAGCAGCATCATCGCTCTTCTGCCCCACCTGAAAAATTCCCTGACGTTGGCAGTTGTACCGGGCACGAACAAGAACCGAAAGTTGATGGTGAAATCGATATGGACTATCTAATCTGAATATCAAGTGACTGACTGTTCTCTTCGCCCAAGCGTATACTACCATGGTACATATGCATCACGATCGAGGAATCCCCTGTTGAAGGAGATAACTAGTCTCTTTGGACAGCCATTGTCATGTAATTGACGGCAGGTTGCAGGCTCGACGCTATCCGATGGAGAGACATTCGTGTCCACGGACATATTGGCAAGACCACTCCAACAATTTATCGGGCGTTGAACGGATAGAAGAACAAAGGTCGCTACAAAGCCTAGTCTATGCCGTCTATTCCCTGCGTTGGAAGGTGGTCAGTAGATGACATTAGCAAGAACGATGAAATGGTTGTCGACAGATGTGAAAAATAGCCAGCAATTCTGGCGAGCCATGGGCAGGCCCTCATAACTGCAACCAAGGTATTATTGCGTTATGTTGGAACTTCTCCCGGCCCTGTCATTAGTAGGAACGACATTCAAACCAGGACATGAAGGCCGAATATATGGATTTTCCTGTCGAACCCATCTCCCATCGAACCCTCCTCACGTGTAGAATTTGATCGAGCCCGCAGGAGAAGGCTCGGCCATAAATACATCCTATTTGTATGTTCTCCATCAGTTAATGTCAAATTGTATGCCAATACAGGCTCATAACTGAGAAGAGATCCGGTCTCATGAAAGCCAGAATTATGGGCGGCATGGCATCGCATCGGTGTTGCAGGCAACAGATACCTTTCTCTGCACATAGCATCTTCCAACCTGTCTAAAACAAATCACCTAGAAAGTTGCTTCCTACACCTTTCCAGCAAGCAATTTGTGACGGAGACGATATTACGGAAGCCTTATTTGAAACGACTTCTTGTGTGTATTTACCCGATGTGCCTAGGCAATCCTACAGAGTCAACAAATCTGAACGAACTTGCGAGATGTTTCAGCGCTTCGGCTCCCCCGCAAGAAGATGCTTATAAATTGGCTTCTGTGCCAGGAGGCTGGGCTACTTTCAAGAACGGCAACAAAAGGCTAAATCCTCCACGACTGTAGGCCGGGACGCGGAGCTCAAGGGCACTCTAGCATTTGAGTCCCTGAAGACAGTACCTCGAATTGTGGATGCAATTGAGGCAAACAATGCCTGCTTGGGAGAAGACTGGAAGTGCCTTTCAAATCACTGAAGGATAGAAGCTCATGAGCCTGTGTATGTCTACACCCTGTGAGCAACACGGAAGGTTATCGCAGCGCGGCCTCCACAATCTTTCCTTTCATTCTCTTCCACTTCTCCTCTGCAGCTTTTTCAGCGCACACCATTTGTACAATTATAAACAGAGAAATATGTATAATTCATCCATTGTGGTTCCTGAGCCAAATAAAAGAGCTTGTCCTAAGTCTAGTCTTCCTCACTGGTTGCTTCAATATTCTTCTTCATTGAATATTTGCTCTCAGATTCCGCGCTATGGTCTGTTTCATCACTATCATCCCCATTTGGCTTTTTCTTAGCCTGAGGATAATCTGGCCGTGGCACAAACTCCCCGCTCTCTTTAAGCGCCATTTCAATATCTGGTAATAATGTTACAAGAACAGAGAACTGGTCAATTGGTAAAGAAATACCCTATAGTGCAAGTCAGTTGAGGTGGGACAGCGCCTCATGTCAATTTCATTTTACCTTTTTCCCGGGGAGCTCTTGCCCATCCTTCTCGTAGTACTCTCTGATGTTGACGAGTGTCTTCCCTCGAAAGGAGGAGATAGTGACACGACGCATTTTAGAAAGCTCCCAGAATTTGTCTCCATTTGCATCAACTTTCCAGTTCACTGCGTTGAGCATGTTGTGAGGTGATGAACTCATTGATGCTTCGGTTTTTGCTTTCTTCTGCTGGAAGTTTTCATTGTTGTTGCAGTCATCGCTGACACTTGGCAAGCGCTTCCCGGGCCCAGACGGCATCCCCAAGAGCTGGTCGTGGATAAATGGAGAAAGAATCAAGAATGGATACCGTGGTAGTATGAATAAGAGAGAACTACAATTTAAATGTCGATAGTGGTTTGAAAAGCATAACTAGCGATTCTCTAGTACCTTTCATATAAGATGATTCAATGGACGCGTGAATATAAGACGCGTCATATCATGTGAGAAATAATGGAGTAGCAAGGACTAAGTGGGTCCTGATCTCCCAGCTGGGTTTAACGCCTTGAACTAAACTCTGAGGTCCACCTATGTTGTATGTACTGTTAAAACTTGTAGCTCCATAAGTCTTGTATGTCTTTTAGATACGCAGATGAGAGATCTATCACACTACTATAAAATATGTAGAGGTACTTTTCCAACTTCCACAGCTAATATTGATGCTATCTAGTAATATATATGTTCAGAGCTTTGAGGAACGAGTATCAAAAGATTTAAGCCATTTTTCTACTTCCACTATGCAATAATGTGTACATTCGAACAGAAGAAAGACAACTAAATCTCTAGCTGATATTCAAAGATCTAAGATCCCTATTGATAAAGGATCATATGCTCCTTCTTACAACCTTTTGGTCGGGTTGGAGTTGTGTAGCTTTTGATATAAGAGTTTGCCAACAGGTGATGCAAATTTTGAACACGCGAATCTGAACATGCGAAACACCATTTAATGTTCAAATTCACCTATTCAGACGTCATCCTAATGATAATTCCTGGGCAACGTCTTCCACTGATCATCCGGCTAAGAAGGGAGAGAAATAATCATCAGCCTCACACCATTCTCGGATGGATCAGAAAGTCAGAGCTCTCAGAGCTTGCAAAAGAATGGAGTAAACAAAACCGCGTGCAATCATTTCGACCTGTAGGCAATCAAAGATCCTCTCGAGTGATTCGCGACTAGCAGCGGCCCCCATGACACTTGTAAGCGCCTGCGGTAGCCCCTTAAGGACAAGTGTTTTTCTCGCAGTTTCCCTCATACGCTCCTTTTCCGCGCTGCTGGGCGACGGAGGCCAGGACTCCAGCTCCTCTTTCGTCGGCAGGACATTCTCGCGGAGCTTGGCCAGATAGGATGCGATTGATGCATCCGAGGTATTAGCATCAATCATGGTCTCCTGTAAGAGAGTGCGAATCGTCTCTAAACTTGGGCTTCCGGGGCGTAAAATATACGTCTTGGCTGCGTTCAGAAGTGTTCTCCTGATGTTCCATGCGGATGACAATGAGTAGAGTTCATTGATAACCGCAAAGATGAGCTCCACAGCTATTTGTGTCTCCTCCTGGGAGATAGGGCTTTCTTGACGCCGCACCGTACTTTGACCATCTGACGCTTTCTGCTCCTCCTTCGGTCTTATGCGGGAACCAATGTTAGCTCCACCATCAGAGTCAGACAAAGGCCCCTGGAGATGATTACTCTCGAGTTTTGAATCGGAAGATGCAAGATCTCCAAACCTTGGTATAGTAGAGTCAACAACGCTTCCGCTTCCAGGGCTAGGAGGGACTTCCTGAGAACTTGAGGACTCGGGGGTAGGGACAACAGCTAATGAATAACGCTCTGTCTTATCGTTCTCGCTAACAGGTCTCTTCGGCCCGTTCACACTGTCAGAGACTATACTCTCGTAGTTCATTTGTGAGATGGATCGAGTTGATAGGGAACGGCCATGGTTTCCTTGATATCCTCTGGAGCTGAATGATGTTTTTTTGCCGTTCGCTCCCCCAAACACCCCGGTCACACCACCAATGACTGCTTTACCACCTTCAGCAACGCCCTTTGGTGCGTTAGTCAGAACACCTAGCATACCTTTGCCCATGTTTTCGAGCGCCAACGAGGTGGGAAACGGAAACCCAGATTTAGCTGAGGCATCGCTGGCGCCAGGATCGAGGCGGTCATCCTTCTGCAAAAACCGTTTCATTCTCTCGCAATCCGCAAGTGCTTCATACTGAAGGGCATCCTTAAGGTATCTCTCCAGATTACGCACTAGGGCCCCTTTTGTCTCCCCCTTCCAAGGTGGCAAGGCAGGGTGGCTTTCCGTGAAATCCTGTATCTTATTAAGCCTTGCTATCGTTCCAAGGGTGCCGTGTAGTGATTCAAAATCTGCATAATTTCTGAAAATCATCCACCCAGTGCGACGTGTGGCTGCTGGCTCGATTTGGATCAAATAACTCGATGTAGGCTTTGACCGAATGGATGCTTTTTCACTAGCTTCAGAAAGCTCCTCTACTGAAACGGATGCATGATGAAGAGTCGTGACAGGTGATTTTTTAGATGGGGAATCCGATAAATGCGAGGCTGGCGGTGCCATGCATGGGTCTGTAGGTTGAACTGGAGGATAATGTTTCGTGGACTCTATCTTTGTCAGATCATAATCATTCCGAATCTCTGCGGCGTCTTTGGCCTTCGGTGTATGGATTGTTGCCTCCTTTCCTTGGGTCCCGACAAGCGAGTGGCGCGGCAACATGGTTGACTGGGAATCTGAGGACTGCACATCTTCAGGCGAACACAGATGAGCGGTTCGGACCTGCAAGTCTTCTGTCTGAACCGTGGCGCCTCCTGGTGGATAGATTGGAACCTCAACGACCTTGGTCGTAGGAAGAATTCCATAAGTATTAGAATGTCCAGCAGGTTTCCCCTCAATATCTGACTTGCTAAACGGAACTGTTGTAGACCTGTTCTCTTCGTGGGCGCCTTCGACCGCGACCACTTGTTCCTTGGCCCCCTCGACCCCCGCATCAATGGCGTTCAACAACTCCGATTCACCTTCCTTTAAAAGATGAATGATCCAGCCATTGACCGTCTCAGATCGCGAAAGATTGGAGATTGCCGACTCTAATACTAAACCGGCCAGAATCTCGCGAAGGAATGCCCTCAGCACGGAACAAGCGTACGCTCTTGGTTCCAAAAACCTGGATAGGATGTCATCTGCTACCATTTTTAATTTCAATCGCTGCTGCTGCTCCGACAAAATGTTCGCTAAACTGCTTTCCGGATGTAAATCCAGGTACCGTTTGACTGCATCTTCTGGCGTCAAATGGCCCTCGACATGCTGGAACGCCGCTGACAATTCATTCAAGAGCACGATAACCATAGAAGAAGAATTTGTAAGAAACTCCAAGAATGCATCTGCCGGCCGTTTTCGAGAAAGATGAGAGGACAGAGAAATAATAAAGTCTCTCAACAATTTCCGGCACGAGAGAGGGAACATTTGCTCTGCTGGCAATATGGGTTTATACCAGTGACTTGTATTCTGTCAGAACGTGTGGAGACATATGTGACGCGAACATACTTTACATAGTCCTTTATAACAGCATTGGTCAATGACCGCAATGCTGCCGCTGTCTTGGGCGGAAAACCAGAGAAATCTAGCTCAGGCTCACACATCCCCTCAGCAGCTTCGGCAATAATCCCGCCGTTTGATTTTGGTTCTGGAGGTTTGCGACTCGATAACTCCAGCAATCGGTTTGCTATGTTCAGAGAAAGCTCCTTCCTCCTATAGATACTGGAAGTACCCGTTGGATCCCCCCTAAGACCAGTATCGGCTGCCTCCCATGATGCATGTATAGCGACACCGGCCACCAGCCCAATCAAAAGCAGTCCAATCCTGCCTAGAAGAACATAAGTTACTATCGCCAAGGACGTAACAAGCCAGGTCAATGTTAAATTATCGGCCGATGAGAGGAAACGTAGCATGTAATCAACTGGCTCCTGTGATGGGGTAATGGTAGGTATCAAATCACTGGGTCGATTAAAATCGTCATGACGTGAGGTCAGAAGACAGTCAGCGGCATCCCGGACATCGGAGCGAGTCTCGCTCGAGGGAGACGGAAGAGGCCTGTCAATGGAATCATCCATAATGACTTTCCTCGGGTGAGGATGGCATTAGCCACGATTGTGTCGGGTCTATTAACGACTTGGGGGTCGTAGAAACGATCAGTTGAAACAGATTAGGGTTTTTGTGATGGGTATAGGCTAAAAGCTGGGCCAATTTCTCTGGAGCCAGAGACTGCGTTTCCACCCATCGCGTTCATACAGAGCTTCCTCAGTACGAGCTCTAAATACTCAGTAAATGACGATACCTTCCCATTTTTGGTCCCAGATAGTGATTATATAATATGTCACGCGTTGCTGACAGCCTTTCATGGTATGGGTAATATCACGTGAGACCGAAATGAGGTGGTGCTGGTTAATTATGATGATGTGTCTTCCCATATGTATCAGATCCATACTTGTTATTGGTCCATTGTTCAGGAGTCTCATTTGGGTGCGACCAGGAGGTGGAAATAATTAGAATTCTATAGCTTAACAACAGACTAGATGGTTTATGTGCCCATTCTTTATTACCTCACATCTTGATGAGATGGTGAGGTATCTAAAGCTATCCAGAATGGGTTTATAATCTCCGCTATCCGAGTGAATCCAGCATTCAAAGAGCATGTAATCATGCCAGATGCAAAGAAGACGGCGGGCTTGTATAAGGACTTGGCGCATAGCCATCGAGCTATTCTGTTATGTTTCCCCAGCGCGCAAGACGCTGTCGGCGAGTCATGGATAATCAAGAGAGCTGTCCTCAAGTGGTTCTGAGGTATTTCGTGTGTGAACCTTTGGCAACGATAGTCATCTTCCCCGCCTCTGATTTTTTGGAAATAATCACTGTCGTGAAACCAAGTGTCTTCCCAACCTTATCCGCACAGCCTTCAATCTCAAGCCAGTCCCCTGTCGTGGCCGTTGACATGTAATTGACATGGATGTCGGTGCTCACACCTGTAGAGTCATGGCCACAGGACGCGATGGCAAGCCCACCAGCCCAATCAGTGACACATGCGGAAAAGGCACCGTGCAGTGTGTTTTTGGAATTCAGATGATGAGGAGCAACACGAAGGCGAGCATTAACTTTCCCCTTTTGCGCGCTATAGATTTCAACGTCGTTGAGGAGGAACGCGTATATTGGGCTGTTAACACGGATACGGTCCCAGACATTTAAGACCTGATGGAGCTCAGTGTTCATAATGAATGTGGTTTGTTAGTTTTATGATTGCGGCATTGATAGGGGGGAATAATCATCCAAAAAGCGTTGGACGATAGATAGCTGAGAGAAAAATTTTTTCCATCCCTGTCGAGGAGTGGGTTGATTTGAAGTTATGTTTAAGCCTTAGGGTTATCACCTAGCGCATGCCTAACAAGGTAAAGTCTGAAGTCTGCAATGTACGTAGGTACAAGGACATCACTCTTAGCAAAGAGCCTACCTAAGTAATCATCTGGAACGCGTTGTGCGAAACACGCCCGATTTATTTCTGGTTCGACCTTACTCAAAATCGCATCCTTTCAGTAGATCCATGCCTGGTTAGGTGTTCGTTTCGTTTGTTCATCAGCAGGAACAATACATCCACAAGCCTGTAATGGGACTTAGAACAACACTTTGATGTAAGTCACTTGTCTATTCTTCATTCCTCATCAAAATAGAACACCCGACAATGTAATTTTGATAGTAAACTTTGAATCTCTCAAATACACGGCGTATTCTACATGCTGCCCAGCATCATCCTGGAGCCATCATAGGGGCAGTATCATTGCGATTATCGTACATGACATCACCAATTCCTTTAGGGTCTATCACAGGTATACCGCTGAAAATCTTGATTGCAATCGTTCCGGTCCAACTTAGACAGGCAAAGCTCCCACGGAAAGGCTTTGGTGTCGCCGGTGTAAGGCAACGTATCTTCGTCTCCAAGTGGTACAAAATAACAGAAGCAAGGACTGGTCTACCGCCTAGTCCAGGCTTTGCTTGAGACCGGAAGCAGATCGAGCGTAAATATAGCGAGAAGAGATCGACAACTTCGAGCTGGGGAAGAATCAGTCCTTGACACTTCGATGCCGACCGTTTCTTGACAGCATCTGTGAAAGCATGAAGTGGTTTACATCCTCATCGGCCCAGTATGTCAAATGGCTGGCAATGCTTGCAATCAGAGATATATCGAATGCACCCCTATTGAAATGTATTAGCATCCTGGGCGTGGGTTCGAGGGATTCAGACAGTAATGTAAAGATCCTCGATAGCTGGAGGGAAGAAAAAAATAACTTACTCCTGGATGCTGTAGTCAACTCGTCCATTAGTATTGAGTGCCCTCATTTTAGCATCTTCCATCTTCAACCCCCTTGGGTCCTCGCTCTCTCGGCCAACGGCGGACTCAGTGGCCGCGGAATGTAGAATGTCATTGTGATGACTAGTCTTGGTTCTGTTGGTCCCTTCGTAGAGCGTTTCTAGATTCGAGTCAATCAGTGTACGGTATCTATCGGCAGACCCTTCTTGACTATCAACGCCCGAACCAGACCGAGAAGAACCATCCTCTCCAAGAGAAGAGTTAGCCAATGATCCTCGAGGCATTTGAGTCCCGGTAGCAATCACTGTGGATTGTGAAGTTTCCTCCGAACCAAGGCCGAGGCTGCGGTTAAGTAGACTGCTCGCGACCCCGGTTGCGAAATTGGTCCATAAGGTTCCAACACTCTGGCCAACACGACTGCCAATCATGGATAGGCTTTGCCCAGGAGCTGCCCACAGGCTCTTCTTTACCGATGGCAAGGGCTGCGGCTTGAGCGACGACATTGCCGGCGAGATTAGCGGCTCAATTCGGTAACTAACGGGATCAGAAGGGTGAAATATGTTGTAGAGTTGTCGGCACTTCGGTGACGATACGATAGTCGGCCCTCCACTCGGCGCCGTGCTCGCCTGAACTGGTGCGCCACGGCTCGCGGAGGAAGAAGACGTTGGGTTCCGATGATCACACTCCTCCTTGGACCTCTTGATTTTTGCCCGGTCGATCATAGATCGCCCAGCAATGGTGTTTCCTTTTATCATCTGGAAAAGGGCAATTGGAGACCCCAAACAAAATAATTCTTCGCAGTCAAAGTCGAGCAAAATGTCCTGAGACCCGACTCGGTCCATCCTCCTTTCTCCGGAGGTGGGAGGAGTCGACGGTTGGTGGCATAGGATATCAAACAGGATCGCGCTACCAAGTGAATGACCACAGAGGCTCACAGAGCCCTTGAATGTCGGATTTCGCTGCTTGAAGAGTTTTAGAATCCGATTGCACTCCTGCTTAACTATGGTAGAAATGTGTTCACAATAAGCACTTTGGTAGAGGAGTACGTCCATTGCCAAATCAGAAATGAGATTCCGGACTGCGGGAACGCTGTCAAGGGTAATATCGTTCAATCCGGGATAAGAACTGTCGTCATGAAAGTCTGCATCGGCTAAATCAAGTTCTTTACGATTCTGCCTCACTCCTCTGTAGGGAAAATCAAGGAGGTGTCTCCAGCAGCTAAATCCAATTAGTACGAGAGCTCTTTCGAGTGAATCCAGGACAGTATGATGGTCATAATCCGCAGTTGAGCACTTGACAGCTGCCGAGGGTGGGTTAACTCACACCGGAAGTACTTGAACGCGGCAGTTTTTTTGACTGTCTGAGAAACTAGAGTTCAAGGCTTGCAAATCAGGAGAAGCCTTATAGACGCTCTTCATGGTCTTCCGAAGAACATTCACATCATGAATAAAGTTGATGCTTTCTAGCCGCAACCCAAGTCGCTGGCCTATTCCATGTGTGACAAGGACCAAATGGTCAATCTGCCGCTCTCTGTCCTCTTCATCTGCTTCCCTGGAGTCTTCCATTTCCTTCTCTTCCTGCTTCCGCGCTTGCTCCTCAAGCTCAGCTGTATTTTGAGGTTCACCAGCAAGGGACGACATCTGTCGTTCCAGAGTTGACCTCGGATCATCCTGATTAGTCACTTTCTTCCTCCCATCCTCATTAGGGCGTGTGTCTGAAGAAACTTCCGAATCAGACTTGACCTCGTGGTCTGTCGAGGCTGCACTAGGGGTGTCGGAGGAAGATTTTGTACCAACGCTATGATCACGACTCTTCACAGCCGATGTTTCCTTCTGTCTTTTAGTTTCGATAAAACCACGCACCACTCTTGTACCTGGTATACCGCCCAATTTCTGGTACACGGTACTGCTCATTCGTGACATGAAATCGTCATTCGCCAACAAAGCTGTAGAATAATCCTGATATGTCACTATGCAGTTCATGTAAGCACCAAAAAGACGATAGTGCCGAGGCTCGTTTACTCGGCCAGAAGTTGCATGTCCAGCCTGACCAGTAAGTGGCCGCGAAGCACATGGTTCGGGTGTGCATTGCAACCCAGACTTGTTCACATCTGATCTATCTGCATGCTGAGGGGTTGGGTTTGCAACGGTCTGCGGGAGTCTGCTTTGGTCATTTTCCAGGCGCCATGGTTTAAGTTTGAGATATCCTTCCTCAAGCTGGGTGGCCAGGTTTTCTTCGCACGGCTTGAAAGTAGACCCCTCTTGGAAGAACCATGTACCCCGGCGCACTTCATAGGTGGGACCTATCCAGTACGCCGGTGTGAGCTCCCTTCGTTCAATGTCCACGTCAAATAGGTTGTCCTCATTGACAGGCACTGTAAATAACCCTTTCCTTGTTTCGCGAAGTAATTCACTCTTTCGTGTTTGTTCTTGAGCAATCTCGACGTCCGAGAGCTTTTGGAAAGTGGACTCAATGGCCAGGGAATCTTTCGACGAAAACGGGACAAACTTCTTGGGCGCAGGTAAGGGTTTCGGTTCTTCCTTCTGGTGTTCTGAGAGTAGTGGTTTCCGTTTTGGTGAGTCAACAGCGTAAAACCACCTCACCCTCAGCAGGGGACAATCCGGAGGGTAGTGGCGCAAGCTAAGTCTATGCCTGTGTGTGATTGTATGATCTTCGCCTTGAGATCTAGGAAGAACGTCTGGTCCATCGGTGTTGGGGGTATTCTTGGTGTTTCTTGATGCATTCCAGGAAGAGATGGCTCCCAGAAAGGACCCTTTCTGATTTTCCCTGGACATGAGGCCCTGGAGACCCCGAAAGATGAATGTGCGGGCCAAGGTGATCGTGATACTACTCAAATCCTTAGTTTGGATGAGAGGATAAAGACGCAGAATGAGGTGGCATTAGATGCGCCCGTATCGATGATTAAGAGTGTTAGGGATCGGGTATTGGTATGAGAGCTTCTTCGGCAAGCTAAACAGCGCAATATAATTACAATGGCTGCAATGGAAAAAAGAGCAGTCAGTCACTAAGGTATGTTACCTTTTATGGGAGGGACAAAACACATGGAGCCTAGTAATGGCTAAAGTGCCAAGATTGCGCCCTCTTGATGGTCATCGGATCGTCTCAGAAAGAAATAGATATTGAATGTAGAGAGGTATAACCTGAATTACCAATGCGTGGATCTAAATGTATGGCCCGCATGCGTGGTGGGATATCAGCAAAGAGCTTACCTATAGCGCACCTGAAAAAAATGGTGATACAGATTATCTGTAGGAGCCTAAGGTAAGGTACCCTGTATGTTAATACATGCCCACCTCCGAGATCACCAAAGGCCTCTTTCGTAAGATTACAACTGTATGGTACTCCTCGCACGTTGGGTAGTAGCAGAAAGCCCACCTCACTTCATGCGTCATCGTTTGACTGGTCATGTGATGACGTCGCCAGTATGAAATAGTCATTAGCGACGAACCAAAATGCATAAGTTTCAAGGGAGAGGATCGAACTTTTGAAGTGAATCTTAACTTCTTGTTCTATCCGCCTAGCAATTAGTCAATGGTTAATCACTCACCAGTATCAGCCTCCTATTTAATTTGAGGCGTGTTGATGTCGTTATTGTTGCCTCAAGTACTGCGTAATCCGTAAATGTTTCCATAAGCCACAACCCCACCCCGCTTCTCAACCTCCCGCTTCCAGTTCCAGGGGTATCCGGAGATTAGGTAGCTTTACTCATTGTCACTCTCTACCAGCTGCCTGAAACCACGCAACGCTCAGCTCGACAGCCCCGATTCCTGCGGTAATCTCGCGGCTGGGGGAGAAAACTTCACTCTTCCTGCTCTCTCGTTCTGTTTGCCTTCTTCCACTTATACTCTCGTTCTCATTCCGTTCCGTCTTCACATCCTTTCTTGAAGTCATCTCGGGGCCAGATCTATTCTGGTCTTCTTAAGGCTCCATCCACAGGCCGAGCATATCGGCTCATCGAGAAGATGAACGTTCTCAAGCTTCAGAGGTTCGTATAATCCCTCTTGTTTATCATGTGCCTCGCCGTTCTTCTCAACAGAGACCTTCACACAGCTTCTTAGTTTAAGGCTTTCTCACATGGGTCACGTCTAGGAAATATCCACACTTTGACCAAAGTGAAATTTTCTCCCTTCAGGATGCATTCAGAAAACTGGATGTTGACGATAAGGGGTATCTGGACGAGGCTACTGTGATCAAGGCCACCCAGCAGTCCGAACGTCAGCCGTACGACGTCGTGCGCCAGGCTTTGAAGGAAGTCGATCTCGATAGCTCTCGTCGAGTCGAGCTCGAAGATTATGTAGATGTTCGTGTTTGTATCCTCATCGCTACCGGGACCATGAGAAGCTAAAAACGTATTTCACAGCTCATTTCAAGACTCCGCTCTGCTGCAGCGCAAAATAGAGCAACTGCCGGCCCGAGTGCGGCTCCAGGGATACCCGAGATTGGAAGGGGTGTGTCTCGACACGTCTCCAAAGGCAGCGTAGGAGGACGGATTCACGTTCAGGGCTCTTCCGCGAACGTCACTCATACTATCAATGAAGATGAAAGAACTGAGTTCACCAGACACATCAACGCTGTCCTTGCTGGGGATCCCGATATTGGCCATCTGCTACCATTCCCCACTGACACTTTTGAGATGTTTGATAAATGCAAGGACGGATTGGTCCTAGCAAAACTTATCAATGACAGCGTCCCAGATACCATTGACGAGCGTGTCCTGAATAAGCCTGGGAGAAAGATCAAGGAACTAAATGCATTCCATATGACTGAAAATAATAACATTGTGATCAATTCGGCCAAGGGAATTGGGTGCTCTGTGGTTAACATCGGAAGCGGCGATATCATAGAGGTCCGCGAGCACCTGATCTTGGGTTTGATTTGGCAAATTATCCGGCGAGGTCTTTTGGGCAAGATTGACATCAAGCTTCATCCCGAACTCTATCGGCTTCTGGAGGACGACGAAACGCTAGACCAGTTCTTGCGCCTCCCTCCAGAGCAAATCTTGTTGCGTTGGTTCAACTATCATCTGAAGAATGCAAAGTGGGACAAGAGGTAGGTTGGGCCGCTTTCAATATAAGAATTTCCTGCGAAATAATGCAGCTCGCTGACCTGTTTTCAGGGTGACGAATTTTTCCACCGATGTCAAAAACGGTGAAAACTACGCTGTCCTCTTGAATCAGCTGGCTCCCAATTTGTGTTCGAGAGCTCCGCTTGAGACTCGGGACCTGCTTGAGCGAGCAGAGCAAGTTCTGGCAAATGCAGAAAAACTAAACTGTCGAAAATTCCTGACTCCTTCGTCTCTTGTTGCTGGAAACCCCAAACTTAACCTTGCATTTGTTGCCAATCTGTTCAACACGATTCCAGGTCTCGACCCAATAACTGAGGAGGAGAAACTCGAGGTTGAGGATTTCGACGCAGAGGGAGAAAGAGAAGCTAGAGTGTTCACCTTGTGGTTGAACTCGCTCGATGTCCAGCCCCCCGTCAACTCGTTGTTCGATGATCTTCGAGATGGTACCATTCTACTTCAAGCCTACGACAAAGTGATCCCTGGCAGTGTCAACTGGAGACATGTTAACAAACCGCCTAGTTCTGGCGGCGAGATGATGCGGTTCAAGGCTGTGGAAAACACCAACTATGCAATCGAACTTGGAAAGCACATCGGGTTCTCCCTTGTAGGGGTACAGGGTGCGGACATTACCGACGGACAACGTACACTTACGCTGGGACTAGTTTGGCAATTGATGCGGAGAGATATAACAAACACCTTGTCTAGCCTCGCGCAGCGAATGGGCAAGCGTGAGATCACCGATGCCGAAATGATCCGGTGGGCAAACGACATGTCCCGCAAAGGAGGCAGAACTTCGTCAATACGCAGCTTTAAGGACCAAACCATCGGCACGGGACTTTTCCTTCTTGATGTTCTGAACGGGATGAAGAGTAGCTATGTTGACTACGAGCTCGTCACGCCCGGCCGATCAGACGAGGAAGCGTACGCTAATGCCAAATTGAGCATTAGCATAGCAAGAAAGCTAGGCGCGACTATTTGGTTGGTTCCTGAGGATATTTGTCAAGTACGGTCTCGCTTGGTCACTACATTTATTGGTAAGTTGGGTCCTTCTCCCCACAGATGATGCCTACTAACTCATTTAAATAGGTTCTCTGATGGCCACATACGAGAAGATGCAATGATCAGCTCAGTACAATTTTGTTGCAGCTGAGACATAACATGAAACATGTCTGTCCCTGGTTCGCCAGAGATTCGGATATTTCAAGCCACCTTTATCTTGTACCTCATAACGTTACCACTTTGAGATGCATTGGTTACCTCGGCTCTAAGCTCTGCATGGATTATGATATTAGATGCAAAATTAGCTCTTCGATCCACATTATGTAGTGATGGTTCTTTTGTAATAATGGTTGTCTAATCTGACAGCAGTGTTGAGGATTATTCATATCTTAAGAGCCTGCATTGCGAATATCAATCTTACTAGTGAATAAAAATATCTATATCATAAGGTGGACTAGTGTTACTTTGAGCATTGTTCATAACAAAGATAATGGCTAAATAATAGATCTCTGCAAGTAATTTATTAATAGAATATTAATATCAGGGGTATCATACATGACCTGGAACTACCTATCCAGTGATCTTTCATGACTGGCTAGAAAGTAGTTGCATGCATTCACTATTATGATTAATGAATATATATAAAAATTAATCTCCCGGGCAAACCACCCAGCAGGGAGGATGTTGGAAGATGTTAGTAAAGAGGGCGATAGCTAAGACACACCACCTAATCTTACTGATGAACCACTCCTTATTAGCAACACTCCCCTGATGTTAATAGCAAGACTAGGCATCATATATCCTGTATGGATCCAAGTATTCTAATTTCCCTACTAGGTAGCAATATGGGATACCCTTGCAATAGGCATTTAACATGTTAGATTTTCAACAGTATTTAACCACACAGGTAACTAGACTACACTATTTTGCACTTGATTAATTCTATATAAGCTGTGCTTACCCTGCTACTCACTGTACATATAACTATAATCACCATTGTGATGTCCCCTACTCTGATTTTCTATGTGATTCCTAGTGCAACAAAGTATGGAGTAGAAAGAGCTATTTCTTACAAGATAAGCAATTTCCTAGCCTATAAAGCTATGAAGCTATCTAATCATGTAATGCCTACCATCATGCCGTAGGCCCTCGGGTTTAACTCCTGTATAGTCGAGGCAATCACAGGCTTCTCCTGCGAATTCCTCAAAGCAGATGGGTGCGTCTTTAAAGTAGAGAGGTGTGTCAACTAAATAGGCGGTTCTGTCTCATTGCGATACTCAGGAGTCAGGAGATATCTGGCTCCACTGGAAAAGTGGATAATGCGTACGGTGGCAGGGGTTTCGCCCGTTCCGCCAGGGAAACGGACACTGCCAAATCAGCCTTGAACTTTCAGGAGCCGAGAATCATGTATCGGATCAGAATGACTAAGAATAATGACAAGAACAAGCAGGAACTAAGCCATTGACCGATGATCGAGTCATGCCCGTGTTGACGAACCCAAGCCTCACTCTCATATATCCATGGAAAAGGGAGGTACTGGGTGTACGTGGCGCCTTTCGGCTTGAGCTCGAGATGTCACTTCTCATGCTACGGACACTAAGAACGACCCGTATGGAGCATTGTGAATGATCAAACATCGAAAATGTCAAACATCCATTTTATATACACTGTTTCCATACAGGAGTTGGTACTTACGGCTACTTCTACTGGACTATGACATCATGGGTCGGTAGCCGAAACGACCGATCGACGGAAAGGATATCGTGAAGCTTAGCCGTTCGTGATGGACGGTGAAAGGATGGCAATCGTTCTCTTATAGAATGCGATTAAGACGGATGATGAACGCGGATATCGGGGACACACGTAGGGACGACTAAATTGGCGCAAGTAGAATTAACGATCGCTCGACGTCCGGTCCGAAATGATTCGAGCTGCTGACCACAATAAATACCAATCGATGAACAAACAAACACAAGCCATGATCCGAAATAGGAGGGAGATAAAGGAAAATGATAAAGGAATCAGAGACGGGGCTGGGAAAGAGCAGAGAGCACACAGAGAGCAAAGCAACCATGAACGACCAGCTGTCCATTTCTTCCCTTTCCTTCGCATCGTCTGGTTGGTTTTGCTTCCAAAAATCTCTACATGGTCCCTCGCTTCTGGTTCTCTGTCGTTCACGAAGAGAACACGAATTGGGGAACAAGCAAAAACAAGAAAGAAGAGCAAGGAAAGAGAAAGAACAAAGGTATAAACAAGTAAGAGCAAAAGGCATGCGAACGTAAACAGAACGTAGGAAAAGAAAGTTACCCAGTGAACCGGTGTCTATTACCATTACCGGATCGGAAACCTGATTCAAACCAGTGTCGCCACGTCCTCGATAACCTTCCCGAACGAAACATTGATGCCGTCGCGGTTCTTTCTTGTCTCTAATCCGTGATCGCAAGCTGTCCAATAGCTATGCCATGAGAACCGAGGGGTCAACCTACTCGGCAGTATCTAGCTCGTCATGAGCCGAAGTCAGAGGATCCAAGGGTGCTGCCAGAGTTAGCTGCAGAATTCATCTTTGTCCCCTGATGGATTGGAAGTAATGTACCTTTCCTGTCTTCACCGTTCGGGCCGTTTTCGCGATCTTCTTCGCGGCGCTCTCTCTCATCATCACGACGTTCTCTGTCTTCCTTGACATCACGGTCCCTTTCATCAGGGCTTCGCGAACGGTCACGAGAGCGTTCTCGGTCCCTATCGCGACGGTCATAATCTCGATCACGGCGATCATAGTCTCGGTCGCGACGGTCATAGTCCCGGTCATGTCGGTCATAGTCTCTCTCGTATCTTTCATCCCTGCGAGGGGAATAATCACCTCGACTACGACGAGGAGATGGAGAGCGACCTCGACGAGGGGGAGTACGGTCACGACGTCGGTCACGTCCGGATTCAAAGCGCCATGAGGCAGACGGAGGAGTACGGGCCCACTAAGGAGAAATTAGTCTGAAGGGACAATGGCAGAAAGCCAAGAAACGTGCCTCTATCTTGAGCAGATCATCGCGCCCGATCCGCTTATTGTGCATCTCGTGATATGCATCGTCCGCATCACGGCGGCTCTCGTACTCGACGAAAGCAAAACTAGCCTCATCAGAACCATGGATAAGTATGAAAATCGAGGGAAACGTACAGTCTGCTAGACGGAGTACGCGGTGCTGGGATATCGCACCGAACGAGGCGTCCATATCTGTGAAAGTATTAGCTTCCGGATACGCCATGGAATAACAAACAAGGCAGATTAGGAGCAGGTGAAAGAGTACGAAGCGGAGTGTTTGTCTAGTCAGCAGGAAGTTGAACGGGGGGAAGTAGCAATGACGAATCGTAAATGAGGGAAAGCCGCTTTTTCTACTCTCATGATGTAGAAGCCTGAGTCTCAAAGGCGTCGGACTTCACTGAATGAAGTTCGAAGGTGGGTACGGAGACCGCAAGTTTCTCAGAGTGTGTAGCAATCGACGAGCGACACATACCGTTCGAATTCGTATGCGAGATCGCGAGCCCGGGTTCCGTGCCCGAAACCAGTGACATAAAGGGTGGTGCCTGGGCGAGACATCTTTTGACAATGTTGAACGAAGATTTTCTTTATAGAGTTCCAGTTGCTCAAGTCTGAGCTAGCTAGATTCACGTTGGGAAGATTCGTGGAAGAACAGGCTGACCAAGGAGAAGTGCAAGAAAGTGGTAGTAGTTAAAAGTTGTAGTGAGTGAAGTACAAGATGGAAAAGGAACTACGGGGAGGTGGATGTGCCACAAGCGAACGCGCCATACCTTCTGGACTACTTATGGATCACACTCAGATTGCAAGTACCTACTTATATTGCCAGTGAAACGCACAATCCGATCTTCTCATATTTCGAAGTATACAAGTATATTCTTGGTCCGGACTATGCTCAGGTAGTATAATCATGCAACTTTGCGACTCTTGAACTTTGAGCGACGGCTAAATAACCTAGAACAACCTAAGTATTTAACAAGCTGTACGAAGTAAGGTAGATTACAGGTACAATGGCCAATTGGCGATGGTGATAGGAAACCTGAACCGGCCACTTAGGTCCGACCGGCACCATCTGAACGGATATCAAGCGTGATGGACAGCTGTCCCAGGTCTCTGTGATCGTAGATCGAGTCCGCTACTTCGCGAGAGGGCTGAAATACGGAGTAGCTTCTGTAGAAGTCGTTCGATTGTCTTGCTTATCCGATGATGTAAATTTTCGGTGGGATTGTAGCCTTAGGCCACCATTACAGCAATCACCCAGAGGTGTTGTTTTGATAGTAACAGGTTGACACCGCATGCACCCTATATAAAGAGAGTTAGCCTAAGATAATCGGGATATCTTACTTCTCATGTGGGTTCTATTATATCTAGTAGTTGTGCATGGGTAAGGATCTGAGCCTTTTTGAGGTCTGTATCAACCGGTATACAGAGAAAGATTCTATCTCACTAGTGGGAATGAGGGCAAGTGTTTTCGTTGATTCAACCTTAATATCAGCGCCTCTAATGCCTCAGTACAATTCACGTCGGCTTCATTGGAAGTTGGGGTTATATAATTCATTCTTCCCTCACAGCAGGTTTGCGTCCCTCTCCGCGGCACTCATGCTGCTTTAGCTAAATGAAAAGCTTGAAGAGACTTGATCAGCCTGCAGTTCAGAACTTGAGGATCTTAGCAGCATCTGATTATAGTTGCACCTGTGCCCTTTCCGACTCTCTTGGACTTCATTCTCTGCCATTTCCTGATATATCTATATTTTTCGGTGTTTGTCGTCCACTCTAAATGTCGATCGTTCGCTTCAAAGAATAAATCCTCTATTTAAACCGTGCGCCAGGACTGGGACAGACGGCGCGTAAAAGTCGTGACACTTCGCTTTTACCACGAGCCATCTGTGGCTACGGACTTGAAAACTGAGCTTACTGTGATAAAATGAGCTTAGATCGGGATCAACGCAGGCGAGATGCTGACGTCAAAACGTCTGGGGAAACCGAGTCGCCCGAGCTCTGTCAATTGTCACCCTCTGGTCTCGTCAATGTGAGTTAAAGCGCTGCTATAGCTCCCATACCGCACTCTCCACCGCTAACATCTGTTTCAGGCACCACCACTGAAGAGCACACCGGTTTTGACCAAATCCAAAGAAAGGATATCCGACCCCGTTATCGCAGCATTCATTGCTGGAGGGGTAGCCGGTGCTGTATCTAGGACGATCGTATCACCACTCGAACGTCTCAAAATCTTGCTACAGATTCAGACTGTGGGCAGAGAGGAATATAAATTATCCATATGGAGGGCTCTCGTGAAGATTGGAAAAGAGGAAGGCTGGAGAGGCTTCATGCGTGGTAACGGCACAAACTGCATTCGCATAATACCCTATTCAGCCGTCCAGTTCGGGAGCTACAACTTCTACAAAAAGGTAGATTTCGGGAACTGATAGCAGGATAAATTGGGTTGTGGCCTAGATGCTGACCTTTATCTTTTTCCAGTTCGCGGAACCTTTTCCAGATGCTGAGCTGTCGCCAATCCGGCGCTTACTATGTGGAGGAGCTGCTGGCATCACTTCGGTCACCATCACATACCCTCTCGACATCGTCCGAACGCGACTCTCTATTCAATCAGCATCTTTCGCTGCTCTCGGTCAGAGAGGTACTGCCGAACAACTGCCTGGAATGTTCACAACTATGGTTTTAATCTATAAGAATGAGGGTGGTTTTGTTGCCCTCTATCGCGGTATTGTCCCCACAGTCGCTGGCGTTGCTCCATATGTAAGTGAAATCCGAACATTGATGAACAGGTGCTTATGAGATTAGGTGGGCCTCAATTTTATGACATATGAGTCTGTTCGCAAGTATTTGACTCCTGATGGGGATAAGAATCCCAGTCCCTGGCGCAAGCTACTAGCAGGTGCTATCTCAGGGGCTGTAGCTCAGACCTGCACATACCCATTGTAAGTCTTTAAAGAGACATTGCTTTTCCATTTTGGTAGTCGCGAATTAATACGGTCATAGTGATGTCTTGCGACGTCGTTTCCAAATAAACACGATGTCGGGAATGGGCTATCGGTATAAATCAATTTGGGACGCTGTGAGGGTTATCATCGCGGAGGAAGGCCTGCGCGGGTTTTTCAGAGGAATAGTGCCTAACCTCCTGAAAGTTGCTCCGAGTATGGCTAGCAGTTGGCTCAGCTTTGAGTTGACAAGGGACTTTCTTGTTGGATTTAGCGATGAGAAGTAATTATGGCCATTGTCTTCATGAAAGTTGTTAGCTGACTGCCATTTTCTTGATATTTATGATAATCATAGTAGGCTGGGAAAGTTTCATTGGAGGGTTAAGTAGAGGTAACTGGTTTCAACAACAAACAATAACTTGAATTAGTATGCGCTACTGCTTCACTTTCTAGGATATGATGGAGGTAAGATAGTATGAGTCTCCCTTAGATGATGGTATCCACGAATATTCTTAAAACCTCACCAAGCCAGACTTTGCACCATTGGCATTCTCTTGCACCAACCCTGTATACACACGAGCATGCATTTCCAGGCGGTTAATCTAAGCCCAGGGGTGCATTTAATACACAAGCATATATTTCTCGTAGACTTCCAACCGGTCAATTTAGGCCCAGGTGCGCATCTAAGGATTGGATATACATATGGCCATAGAGGCGATGGATCTCATCATTCTCTCATGTCCTTCAGGATTGGGGTTTATTGAACATTTCTGATACTACCAGGAGAATCTGTCTCATATCAGAAGTATTTGGGGTTAGTCACAGGCTCCGTTTGTCCCTTGCTATGTATGGTATAAAACCCATATAAAAAGCATTCTATTCATCTAAGAATCATCTCTCTATTATTTTAGATGGCTAAACATCTGTTATTGACTGACATACTTGATTACACCCTTATATGCTATATTCCACCCTATAACCATATGACTATTTGGTCTTAACGCTGAATATTTATATGGAAATGGTCTCGTTCAGAGCACTTGGCATAGCAGCTATTACCCTTGCTGTGGGATCGAATGCTCTCTACTGCAGACAAGTGGCAATGACATTGGATGGACAATTCCCTAAGAAAGAGGATTGCAACGAGACGTGCAATAAGCAGGCTGAAAAGGCAATAAATAATCTTAATGATCCCCAACTCAAGGATTGATTCATGCATGGCAGATGATGAGGCTCCACTACAATCTTTGCCTCTCAAACAGGAACAAAAAAGAGTGATGGTCAGAAAGTACAGATAATGTGCCTCTGTAGAATGGAGATCATGCTATGGAGAGTCCACAAGGACAAACAGAACAGCAAACTGTGTGATTCACGCGGCGACGAGGTGATAACCAGACTACTAGCGGCTGCGATTCCAGACGGCAAGGATGTTTCGAAGGCCGTGAAGGATTAGAAGGCACGAATGACAAGGTTCACTGCAAGCACCAATAGGTATGGAGTAATACTTGACAGATGTCCAGGTTTGAACGGAGAATACCAATGTATGCTTCAGGGCATAACCCCCGGGGGGCGCGGGGGGATGGAGGATGGAGGATGGCATGATATCAACAGCGTCGCCAGGAATGGAAGATCTTCCTTGCCACTCTTCTTCGGACTGATATCTCTGTATTGTTAGTTTCTTGATGAATGATATTACTTCCTTGCCTTCAATTTGGAAATGGGTAACGCCTTGCCAAACCGGACTTTACACTCCGAGCATTCTCTTGCTCTGGCCCTTGTACATACATATGGAGTAGATGATTTTCATTAAAAGAGTATATATGGCTCAGCATTATACATTGTGTAAACATATACTCATGAAGTGAGCATGTTCCTTAGGTATTTCAATCAGGCCTCTACCTTCAACTTCAGAGCTTATTTTACCTCCCTAGCACACATAGGAATATTAGTCACACTGTTAGTAAGTAACTAGTTAACTACCTACACAGGCACCATTGCTTACGTATAGACCAAGCTTTCTATTGCTCTGATGATGCTCTGTACAGATAGCTGGATGCCGAGTTTATTATATGCTCCAAAATGATCGTTGATCCTACATGGTCCTGGCTCTTAACATGGTCTAGACAGGTCTTAGGATCCAATGACATGGGAACATTTTAATGGTAGACATAAAATGCACCCTGGTCTATTTATTTTGTAGACTACAGTGTTCAGCTAGAATACACTGGCCTGGAATCAAGAAATCATGAAGGTATGTAATATAATGTAAAAACCTGCGCGGCAGAATAACACTAGGCTAGATGGAAGGTGGTAGGAAGGACAGATTAATGGACGGAAGAGAACAGTACACTAGTGGAATACAGGCCTCACGTACAGAGAAACAATAGAAATATTATTTAGAGAGTTTCTACTCTGTACTGGTCCATAAGATACTGTGTACCTCTCAATATAGTACGTAAGGTAGTTACCAAGGTAGGTAAGGTATGTAGTCAGCCAAGGTAGACTGGATAATACATGTACTCTAAGGCACTAATAGATGTGGGACCCACACTAGTTGTAGGTCACGAGCTCTAACTTCTAGATTTGTACTAGTATAGGGCTCAACCCGCACACACCGTCTATCTGAAAATCATAGATCAAAAACCTCAACAGATTTACATTGTATACGGGCGCGACAGCAAGCCAACACCCAAGGTGTCCTATCAAATACAGCAGCCATGGGTATGTATATCCGTTCAAACATCAAGATTACATGCGTTTAAATTGTTTCGATTATCAACGCCCATAAAAGACAGGGAGTTTTAAAGGCTAACAGTTGTATCACTTCAGGTATCGACCTGGACCGTCACCATGTGCGCAGCACCCACCGCAAGGCGCCGAAGAGCGAAAATGTCTACCTGCAGGTCCTTGTGAAGCTCTACCGCTTTCTCGCCCGTATGATAATCTCTTGAATTCCTGACTTATAGAGGTGGTTACAATTGGAGGCTGATTTGAGTTCTCTGTTCTGCTAGGCCGCACGGAGTCCAACTTCAACAAAGTTGTGCTGCGCCGCCTTTTTATGTCGAGAATCAACCGCCCTCCCGTCTCCCTTTCGCGACTCGTTTCCAATGTCACCGATTCCCACAAGGGCAAGACCATTGTTGTGATTGGAACCGTTACTGATGACAATCGTCTTCTCACCGTTCCCAAACTCTCTGTGGCCGCGTTGCGATTCACCGCTACTGCGAGAGCCAGGATTGAGAAGGCTGGGGGTGAGACTCTGACTTTGGATCAGCTCGCACTTCGGGCACCTACTGGAGCCAACACTCTCCTCCTCCGTGGCCCCAAGAACGCTCGTGAAGCTGTCAAGCACTTCGGCTTCGGACCCCACAGCCACAAGGTGAGACGGTACCTCACTATCTTCTGTTAATCCAGGCATACTTATACTTGAACTAGAAACCTTACGTTCGAAGCAAGGGTCGGAAATTCGAGAGAGCTCGCGGACGTAGAAGGTCTCGTGGCTTCAAGGTTTAAGCAGGCATCTCAAGGAGTTTGAAGATGTCCCGTGGGTTGAGTTGATGTTGTCACATAAACCTATTGCCAAAAGTACTTGCACAAGAGCTCTTGCTTTCTTGCTATCAGATGTGGAGGAGCTTCTAACTCAGTAGGGAATGTGGCCGCAAAGCTCGCGCTGTTGAATCTGGAATTTCCGGATACGCTGGGCCTAGAGTAAATTACAATGAAAGGAATGAATTCTTATTGTGCCGATCGGGATCGCAAATCATTCAAAAATGAAGCCACTAAATAGCTAGATTCTCATGTTTCCACTTTTTACCTCCCTCTCCTTCAAAATAATCACCTGCCCTGTGTCCCTGACCCCTGAGCAGATACTTGTAGATAGTCAATCCATCTAAACCCACGGGCCCTCGCGTATGGATTTTATTCGTACTGATGCCAACCTCAGTGCCGAATCCGAACCTCATTCCATCTGCGAATCTAGTCGATGCGTTCCAGAAGACCCCAGCGCTATCCACACCACTCATGAAATACTCGGCAATCTCTCTCGACTCTGTCACAATGAGGTCCGTGTGTTTCGACGAATGTGAGTTGATATGAGAAATCGCATTCTCGACAGCTGAGAGCGGTGACGATGTTGAAGGAATGGTCTTGACAGCTAGGACAAGATCCAGAAATTCAGTGTCGAAATCCGAGTCGACTGCATCTTCTAGTAAATCTGCGGCTGGGGAGGATATATTTTTCAAGAGAGCAGCTTTCGATTGATTGTCGCAACGAAGACGGACTCCCTTGGCCAGAAGAGCCTCAGCGACACCGGGGAATATAGTTCCAAGGGCATCTTCATGGACCAACAAAGACTCCAATGAATTGCAAGCAGCTGGATAATCTGTTTTAGCATCAATGATGACTTTTACAGCAATTGCTGGGTCTGCATCAGCATGGAGATATGCAGAACAAAGACCATCAGCGTGGCCGAGAACCGGAATCTTGGTGTTCTCCTTGACAAATCGGACAAGGTCGTTGGAACCACGGGGTATGACGAGGTCAATCAAGGAATCCTGCGCTAGAAGTGACGAAATAACGTCTCTGGTTTTAACGAGCTGGACTGATGCCTCGGGTACGCGTGTTCCCGAGATCGCTTCAGATATCACTTTTGATATGGCGATGAAGGACTCAGTCGACTCCTTTCCTCCTTCACTCAAGTCAGCAATGCGGAATCCGCCATCGATCATGCACAAGTACCTTTCAGAATGGCAGCATTTCCTGATTTTATGGATAGTGCCGCGATATTCGCGATCACCTCAGGACGGGCCTCGAATATTATAAGCAAGACGCCAATAGGACAGCTCACTCTCTCCAGGATGAGACCATCGTCCAGTAGCGTCCTTAGGGTCACTCTCCCCACTGATAGACTGATTAATATGATGTGTATTCGGCCAATTCATGTACACACCTGGGTCTTCCAGATCCCGTACACTAAGAATCCCCTTTAGCATGTCGTCATATTTCCCAGGTCTGGACAGGTCGAGCCTCTTGAGTACACTGTGGCTGAGGCTGCCATTATTAGCCGCTTGGCTTGCTATGGCAACATCCTTTGCGTTGGCATCAAGGATGAAATCTCGATTTCTTGACAGAGCATCGTGAAGCGCTGTCAACGCATCGTTGCGGTCAGTTGTGGGCAAAGTCGCGAGTTGACGAGAGGCTAAGGACGCAGTCCTCGCGATATCAACTGCGGGGGAGTCGGTGAGCGACATTGCGAGAACCTTTTGACGTGTAGCACAAAAGAAAAAAAAGAATTAAGCCGTAGCAAGGGGACAACCACATAGACAATAGCCCCAACACTACTATGACTCAAATGTCAAAATGATCCTTGGCTACTACTACAGATGTGGGGCGGGGAAATGCCCGCTGTCTACAGTGATAACTGACAAGGCATGTCTAATTCCTGATACCTTTTGTGTGCTAGGTACCTATCGACCAGCTGAAATGTATAATTCAATGTACCTTCATCCGACGGCGTATTATTAATATATACATAATTAACCTGGTTGATGACGGACTGCCCTAGAGGTAAGAGAGGTAGACGTCGGAATAAGTTCTTGCGCTAAAACTAATTACTCTGTAGAGAGTATTAAGATTGACTATAGTATCAACAAGAAATTCACGAGTACAAGGACGTAAATTGCCTCAAGGCCTGCAGTATAGTCATATCACCTGTTATATAGTACAGTAGATCTTATGTGTCGATATAACACCGAGTACTGCAAGGACTGCCCCAAAGGCTCATGATCACGTACCATGTATCATAGTTTGGTGGAGTGAATACTTCGTTATCACTTGGTATGACAACAGTGTCACTATCTTTCCGCAAGCTACGCTGATGCCACTTGAGATCCACGCATTCTGATCTCCCTTACACTCAGAGAGCCTGATTATCGTTCTTGTCTCCAATCCGCGAACGGTGATCAGGTGAGTTAAAAGATGACAGAGATACTGTCGCGCCTCACTGCGGTGTCATCTCTCCAGCATGCCTCAAATGAGGAAGACTATGATCGCGAACTTCACGAGCTCATTGCCTATTTAAAGCAACCTACAAAGCTTAATGAGATCACAAGGAGTGCTGATCTATTGCTTGATGTAAGCAGATGCAAAACCATGCCCTGTTGTGATACCATTATCAATATGACCGGTGTCGTCGCTCGCTTACACCCCAGGCAAACTGTTACAGGGTCTCAATCCATCTCTGCATTCGGTGGCCTATCTATTCGTTTTTCATGCTCGAGTCAAGGTCTTGGGCGACAGCTACAACCAACGTTTGCCAAAGGATGTCCAGCCCGGGGGTGACTTGTGGAAAAGGGCTATTGAGTTTCTCAAGGTGTTCGACCCAATTCAAGTTCGCTACGCTGGCCAGGAATGGAGACGACTTATTGAGCTTGTAGCCCACGCCGCACAGGCAGCTTCAAAGGCAAGACGAATGCTTTCATTCACCAGTCATGGCCCTTTCTTCTTTTGCTAAACATGACAGGAATAACGTAGACTTTCCTAGCAGTCCTAGCGGTTAGAGATGCAATACTTCGACTGGATCCGGCATCAGAGACTTTCACATCGACGCATCTCCTGCTTATGAAACTTTGCCTACTCAGCAGATCGTATAGGCACGCATTGCCCGTCCTAAACAAGGCTATGTATCACTTTCCTGCAGGTCCCAGTCATGCTTATCAGGCGCACCGTCAGTTTTTCCTCTGCTCTGAGCACGGGTCAAGCGCGGCGTACATCACCCATGCTTCCGGATTCACGGCACAGGTGACATATAAAGACCACTTGCAATACTTTCTATGTGGCGCGATGATATACATGGCACTCAAGGAGTGGGAGAGTGCGCTTCATCTCTTGTGCATAGTCATCAGTTGCCCTGTCGCCAATACTGTCAGTAAAATTATGGTTGAGGCATACAAGAAGTGGCTTCTGGTCAGTCTACTGGCGAAAGGAAAGGTGTGTCTTAAGAGAGCCAGCAGTCTGCATGCCATTGAGAGTATAACTTACAGGTTTCCCCCAATAAACAGGTTATATCAACGCCTGAGATGGTCAGTCCGCATGTGATGAAAGTCTATCGGTCATTGGTATTGCCATATGTCTCACTGGCTGATGCCTTTGAAAATGACGACACAGAGAGACTCAGGGCCGAAGTTGACATTGGACGGGCAATATGGCTCGCTGTAAGCTGATGAAAAGCCTGTGTCTGGTTTTTGCTATTCTAACAGACAGTCCAGGATAACAACATGGGTCTAGTTCTCCAGGTCGTTCATGAGCATAGAAAGTCTGTTGTGGTGAAGCTCGGCAGTACATTCTCGGCCGTGGCTATCGCAGACATCGCGCAGCGAATAGCATCAAATCCGGTCCCCTCCACAGAGGTTGAAACATCTGTATCGTCTATGGTGATATCCGGCTTGGACTCGACTCTTTTACACTCAAGCAGTAATCACAAGCCCACAATGCTTCGCTTTCATGCTGGAGGAGCATCGAACTCTTTTGGGGAAGAGCATATAGCATTTCTACTGGATTCAGAGAGATTTTTGCTGACTACGCTTGCTGGTAATCTCGATCAGAGCAACCATGATCTGGAGCTAAGCAGTGAGCATCTCCAGTTCCTCCGAAGGGCTAAGAACGCCTCTGAGTTCAGTTCTGGAAAGTTTGGGATGAAATTCAACGATGATGTCTCCAGCTGGGATGTAGATGAGGACATAATGAGTGGCCTGCATTGAGACCTGGGATCTGGTAACATGCAGTTCTCTATCACTTTTTAGAAGCCATGGGTGGGTTAATTATTAGCCTTTTAGCTTTAAAAATTAGTTGACTGGCTAGTTTTACTTGTTTCATTATAGGGCAGTCATCTAATATTGTATGGTATTACTTAACATACAGTTCATACTTATGGTTAGATTGATAATTAGTTATCATCCAGAGTCCTGTTATAGTATCTCCATGTTACATAGCACCCCATATATTACTATTCTGGTTGTCTTAGCTAGGTAGTCTATAAGAATAATTATCTAGTCTATCTTCCCCATCATACTATATTATATGGGTCAAAAGTATTATGACACCAACACAGCCATACTGATATAAGGTGGATATGATAGGTAGAAACTAAGGAATCAATATTAGATAGTGTTCATTATAAATTTATAATATGAGTAGATGTTGCATGGCTATTGCTGTCATGTGCCACCCCTTATACTTATATATTATTAAAGTAGATAATAAATAATTATCATCCCTGTTATTAGTATACTATATAAAGGTGTTATGGCACTGACACAGCTGCACTAGTATAGGGCAGGTGTGACAGGCAGAAACCCAAGGATCAATGATCACTAGTTAATCCTGGAGTGGTTATAACATGGTCTAGACTAGAGAAATACTTAGTCTAGATGGGATTCTGCAGAAAACCAGTTTAGTAGTTAGTACTAGTTACTTTAACTTACTAATGGTAATACTGAACCCTTGTAGAAGGAATGAAGGATAATTTAGGATTACCCTGATGATACTAAATACAGCCCCTTATATGATATAGTATACAGGCATATAATGGGATAGTGTTCATCATAATGGGAGTAGAGCCTTCAAAATATATGAGGGTAGGAGCCCAGGGGGTAGGTGTTAGGCGCAGCAAGCCTGTATGTAGTGAACTATAGTAGTCATATAGGTAGCATATAACCTACTAAGATATTATCACTACTAAGGTGTGAGATGCTTATACCTTAGTAATTAGTTTAACTATAAAGGTATTACTACTACTATACTATTTACTACCTAATAGAGAGTATCTCTATAGGTGCTCTTATAGTTCTAATTACTCTACTAAATTAAGATAGCCTAGTAGGAGTACTTCTATATACCTTACTAAGTAAAATAATTACTATTAGAAGCACCCCTAGTATAGGGTAGCTATATACCTAATTAATAATAGAAGACCCTAAATATAGTAAAATTAGTAAGTAATAGCCTCTAGAAATATTAAGAGAAGACTTCCTAGCTATATAGAAATAAATTCTTAAGCTAGAGTAGATATAATAATAAAAGATACTCTAAGAACTTAGTAATACTATAGTATATATATAATATATACTAGATATATAGAACTAATATAATATATCCCCTATATATACCTTCTAAAGTAAATCTATATAAGACCCCCTAGAGGAACTAATAACTATAAGTAATATAACCTAAATATCCCTTAGAACTAGATCTATACTACCTATAGTACTTATAGAAGAAGATAACCTCTAACTACCTACCTATAAAGATAAGAAATAAGATAATTTATTAGATATAGATACTAAGATAG